>CM074718.1:679489843-679507343 GCA_037306005.1 Rhinophrynus dorsalis
TATCTTTTCTTTAGAGGATTTACCCCTTATTTACATTATACCATTCAATGCAAACTGACAAAAGCTTTCCCATAGCTTTCCTACTTTAACCCTTTGAGTGACAATGAGTTGTGTACACCCTCTGTTATGCAAAGGGCTAAATAGTCTATGGCTGTTAGTCAAACTATAGACTAGTGGATTTCAAAGGCTTTTGGACAAATGTATAAAAGGTATTATAAATACATTACTGCTGTTTTGTATTGTGTGCCAAGTTGGTTCCTTCTTTTTATTTCTTGGTAATGAGAACTAAGTGATCCTAATACTAACCCTCCACTTACCTTACTATGGCTGGAAAATCCTAATGGCCCATATGAATTTTGTCCTCATGCCTTTGTTCAAGAGATAACATCTTAAATCATTTGTGGATGTCATGTCCATGGGGGCAGACATGACAGCTACTAGCGAGTCTCCTGGGGGTGATTCAGTGGAGAAGTGGGTGGAGATCACTTCGCCATGGAGAATCCAAGACAATATAAGCAGTGAGTTATCTAAGCAAGGGGAAGGGGAAACACTTGAATTATAAGGATATTGGGATGGTGTAATACTGTTGATGTTTTAGGGAGGGCAAATTGGGGAGTAGAGTGGATGCTTTCAGACTTCAACAGCAGGCACACCACCAGTCCTTTCTCAACCCTTTGAATGACGTAGGGATGTGGAACATATTGCCATGCCCACTTCACAGGGTATACAAATTCACACAGAGTCAGCAGTGCAGTTCTTACATGAACAGCTTCTCTTCTGGCTCTGTGTGTACCTGAATTAGCAGATCAGCTGTTTAAGGTTCTAAGAGGACTAGCCGCCGATCGGCTGATTCATGTAAACAGAAGAGCAATGGATTGCTCTCACAAGGTTAAGAGATAGCAGCTGTTGTCTCTGTTCTCCAGTAGAGACAGCAAACTGTCCTCTGTGGATCCATAGCAAGCTACTGGAAGATCGCAACTTCTACATCTGATGGTGGTAAAGGCCAACTATTGGAGCTTAGTGTAGGTGGCGAATAGCCACATTAACCCCTCAGTGACAGCCGTGTGCGTAAGCGGCTGTCACCATAATGCCCGGCTAACATTTTTTTTTTTTAAATGATTCCGGACTCCCCGAACGGCAAGACCCGGAATTCCGGGACTTACCAGGTAAGTCCTCTGTCATTAAGTGACAGTTTTTGCAGGATTTACCTGGTAAGTCGATTGTCGGGATGGGGTTAAACTATAAACACACCCAGAGGAATACGATAATGGCTTAATATGCTGCACTTCAGAACGCAAATGAGCCATTGTTGAAGTAGACACTGGAACACAGTAAACTTGTTAAAGGAGATGGAGTATTTGCAGTGTATTCACGGGGATGTGTGCATATGATGAGATGGAATCAGTACAATTATTCTTCAATATCTCCAACCAAGGGCTTCAAACTCTGCTCACGGCACATGGTAAATTTAAAGCTTTAAAGGGATAGTAATACTTTGTTTTATCTTTATTTTATTTTGTAGTCATTAAAAAAACATGAAGAACGATATAAGTCTTATCTCTCAAACCTTTATGGTTTAAGAGATATTCACAAGCAAAGTATCCCCCCCCTCCCCGTTCAGCCAGATCAGAAGGGAGGTGCCCAGGTAGACTGCAGAGAGGGACAATCTTCAATTAAGATAAGGGAAAAACCTGAAAAGCTTGTCAAGGGGGGCAGGGCTTTCATTGTTCTCATAGAAAGAAGATTGTCCCCTTCTGTTATCTGTCTGGTCTTACAACCAGATCCACATCTGAGAAGAGATGGCTTACACTAGGAAAAAGGGGCGGGAGGGGGAAACTTTGCTTGTGAATATCTCTTAAACCATAAAGGTTTGAGAGATAAGACTTATATCGTTCTTCATGTTTTTTTAATGCCTACAAAATAAAATAAAGTTATAACGAAGTATTACTATCCCTTTAAAGACCAGAGGGTTACACAGGCTCCATCGCTTATATCTGCTTCATTTTGAAAAGTGACAAAAATTGGCTTCTTCCTCCAATGAGATGGACTCAAGCACTAATTAGATGCATGGGTGTCAGGGATGCTGATATAATTCTACCTCTATATAAATGCTCGGTAAGGCCTCCTATAGAATACATAGTACAGTTCTGGGCACCAGTTCTTAAAAAATATATTATTGAACTGGAAAAGGTGTAGAGACGTGCAACAAAACTGATAAAGGTATTGGAGGATCTGAGTTATAAAGAGAGACTAGCCAAACTGGGTTTGTTTACATTAGAGAAGAGACATCTAAGGGGTGATATGATTACCATTTACACGTATATTCAAGGTCAATACAAAGAACTAGCCAATGATTTATTTACTCAAAGAGCTGAGCTAAGAACAAGATGTCATGCATTAGACTAGAGGAAAGGCACTTTTGACTAAAGCAAAGGCTGGGATTTTTTAAAGTAAGGACGGTAAAGTGATGGGTGTGCTTGCAGATACTGTAACCTCTTTCAAAAAAGGAATGGATACCTATCTAGCACATAACAATATTGAGAATTATGACAGATGGCTTCAATGCAGATAGGATGTTGATCCGGGGAAATATCTGACTGCCATTTGGAGTCAGGAAGGAATTTTTTTACCCATTTGGGGCTTAATTGGAAAAGATCTTCAATGTTTTTTTGTTTGCCTTCCTCTGGATCAACAGGGGTGATTTGGCATGAGCTGGACTAGATTGAGTCATGTGTTTTTTCAACCTTATCAAGTATATTAACCCCTTAATGACCAGCTGATCGCACGTTGCGGTCACTTAAGGACCACATTTTTTTTTTTTTTTTTTTTAAATTCCGGTTCCGGACGCCTCGAACGGCGTGCAGCCGCAGGGGGAGCCCGGAATTCAATGACGGTCATAGTACGTCATGGGTCGTTAACTCGGATCAACCCAAGAAGTACTATGACCGTCAAGGGTCGTTAAGGGGATAAAAAAGCACAAAAGCAAGGTAATGAGATTTTCTTGCCATAGAAAGGTAAGTGGGGGTAGTTATTAACTGATGTTAGCAGGGGAGGGCTGGCCTGGGGAGCAGAGGGGCAATTGCCCCCTGGGCTGGTCACAGGTCTCGGCTGGTGGGCCACTGCCTCATCAATATCCTAGCTGCTGTAAATGGAGCTACACTAGTGATACCACAGAGCTTACAACTAAAATGAAGCTACACTAAAGCAACCACAGAGCTAACAACTAAATGGAGCTACCCTAGTGGTACCACAGAGCTCATAACTGTAATGGAGCTACACTAGTAGCATAACCAAATCCCCCTTGTAAGCTCTATGGTATCATACGTGTAGCTTCAAATTGTAAGCTCTGTGGTATCACTAGTCTAGCTTCCATTTCAACTCTAAGCTCTATAGTATCACTAGTCTAGCTTCCATTTCAACTGTAAGCTCTATAGTATCACTAGTCTAGCCCCATTTAAATTGTAAACATTGTGGTATCACTAGTCTAGCTTCCATTTCAACTCTAAGCTCTATAGTATCACTAGTCTAGCTTCCATTTCAACTGTAAGCTCTATAGTATCACTAGTCTAGCCCCATTTAAATTGTAAACATTGTGGTATCACTAGTCTAGCTTCCATTTCAGCTGTAAGCTCTATAGTATCACTAGTCTAGCCCCATTTAAATTGTAAGCTCTGTAGTATGATTTGCCTTCACAACATTAAAGACAAGTTTAAAATGTACAAAAGGGGGTAAAGTGGGAGAGTGGGCTGGAACGATAGTGGAAATGGGCCACTTGATTATATTTGCCCTCCAGGCCACTAGTTGCCAGCCCTCCCCTGGATGTTAGTCCCCTATAATTTCTAATTTCTTTAGTAATAGTGTGTGGTCCATAAGGCAACTATGATAACGCTGTTGTTTCTGTAAGAACCCTGAAGTATATGGAAAACTACACTGGAGGTGCATTATTAAGCTTCTGTTATGGGGGTGTTAAAAGTTCGGAACCATTGGTTTAGTTAATAACTAATGAGCCTAAGAAAAACAAGACTTTCAAATAATCTTTGCTCTGTTTTTAATGTTAACAATTACCCATTCTCAGGAAAAGGTTTATCTGGCACTTGAACTGCAGTACGTCATTTTCCAAGCTTTGGTTTGTTGATAATAATTTCCATATGTCCTTCATTCTTTACATAAAATCCTGCTGCCAAAACTCCATGAGGTTAATTTATCACAGGATCATGTTTCTAAGTATCTTTGCATGATGCATAATTTATTTGTTCTTTGCTGTAAAATTATTGTGCTCATTTTTTACTGTAAATATCCACATCTGAGTATACAATTATTAAAACAAAATGTAATATCGATCTGTTTTTAAAGGGATAGTTTTGTATAATAAGGAAAAATATACATTACATGGTTTATCCAACAGAGTAAAACATGGATACAACATGGCTGAGACATGTTCTGTTCAGAAGTTATTGCAGCTCAAGCGTTTCATGGGTCCAGTTCTTCCATGACCTGAAAAGTTATGGTGGTGCTATTGCTACAGTAAACATCAAATTTGAATTTGTCGGCAGATAAGAACCATTCGGCCCATCTAGTCTGCCAGGGGAGGGCTGGCAACTTTTGGCCTGGGGGGAAAATAAAATCAAGGGGCCCATTTCTATTATCGTTCGAGCACATTGTCCCAGCGCACCCTGCATAGCTTGCAATGGAAACGGGGTTACACTTCTGGTACTACAGAGCTTACAGCTGAAATGGAGCTACACTAGTGATACCACAGAGCTTACAAGGGAAATGGGTTATGCTAGCAGTGTAGCTCAATTTGGATTGTAGCTCTGTGTTATCACGTGTAGCTCCATTTCAACTGTAAGCTCTGTGGTATCAATAGTAGCTCTATTTACAGCATCAAGTGGAAGACTGAGACAGTGGCCCACTGGTCCAGGCATATGACCGATCCAGGGGGCAATTGCCCCTCTTCCCCCTAGGCCAGCCCTCCCCTGTAGTCTGCCCATTTTCTTATTGTTAAAAACCACAAAACTTATTTGGTCCTTGATGTTGTCTTATGTTCAGGACAGCCGTATGCCTATCCCATGCATGCTTACATTCCCTCACTGTATTCATTTCTACCATCTCTGCTGGTTGGCTATCCCTCTTATCTACTACCCTCTCAGTGAAGTAAAACTTTCTTACATTACGTCTAAACCTGTGTCCCTCTAGTTTTAGACTATGGCCTCTTGTCCTAACATTTTTACTCCTTTGAAATGTACTTCCCTCCTGCACTTTTTTGAATCCCTTCATGTATGTGAATGTGTCTATCACATCCCCTCTCTCTCTTCTCTCCTCCAAGCTATACATGTTCAGATCTTTTAGTCTATCCTGATATTTCTTTTCCTGTAAACCAGTCACCATTTTAGTAGCCCTTCTCTGAATTTTCTCTAGAGTATCTATATCCTTCTGGAGATGGGGTCTGCAGTACTGTGCACAATACTCTAGAGTATCTATATCCTTCTGGAGATGGGTCTCCAGTACTGTACACAATACTCTAGGTGAGGTCTAACTAGAGATCTGTAGAGTGGCATGACTACTTCCCTTTTTCTGCTACTAATGCCCCAAGAGTAGTAGTCTATGGACAGTGACAACAACCCTCCAGGGGCAGCTGTAACAAAAGCACCACTATAAAATGTCAGTCTATGGAGGTACTACACACAAACATGTGAGACTGAGCTGTAATAACTTTAGAATGAAACATCTCTCTGAAATGGAAGTACCCCTCTTTTACTCAGCAAGATTAACACTGCTGTATATAATTGTTTCCATATTATAATGATAGCATTAATATCGCTGCTGTAGAATACTGCATTCATTGGGATTAGTAAGTAAATATAAATATAGTGGCCTTATTTTTAAAAGCAAACTGGTGTTATTCTGGAGTAAACCAACTGCATCACAGGGGACAAATAAAAATTCCTAAATTGCATGAATCTGAATTAGGGTTTTTAACCCTTTGAGTGCAAAGGGAGTACGGAACGCATTGCTTTGCAATGCGTTCCGTACCCCTCTGGCATTCAAATGGTTAACGCCTTGAATGTCAGAGAGATTTCCAAAGCAGATCTCTCTAGCTTTCAAGAGGTTAAAAGCCCAGTTTAAAGAGATAGTAGTGTCACTCTATAAATAGAGATCCATTTATCCCTCATAATTTGTAATAATGTTCTGTACCTCCTGGCAATGTTCATATCGTTTTATTGTAATTATATTTTAAAGTTCCCTCTTACTGACCTTTTTATAATGTTCCTTCTTCCTTGATAGCATAAAGCCAGTCCAGACGGATTGCAACGAGGGTCAATCTTGTGTCAGCATAAGAAAAACCCTGCCCTCCTCCTTTTCCTTATATAAACACAGATAATATTGTCCCTCATTGGTATCCGTCCAGTCAAGAGACCGGCTTTCAGATTTGCAGGAATAAAAAAGTGATGTTGGGAAAAGGGGCGGGAGGGAGGACACTTTAAAATAACAATACAAGAAAACTACACCGATTTGGACATTGTCAAAGGTACAGAGCATTATTAAAAACTGAGGAATAAACAAATCTTTATTCATAGCGTGATATTACCATACCTCCCAAATGTCCCTCTTTAGGAGATATTAGGGGTCCATACCTCCAAAGTGTCCATCTTTAGGAGATATTAGGAGTCCATACCACCCAAGTGTCACTCTTTAAGAGATAATAGGGGTCCATACCTCCCAACTTTCCCTCTTTAGGAGATATTAAGGCCCGTACCACCAAAGTGTCCATCTTTAGGAGATATTAGGGGTCCATACCTCCCAAGTGTCCCTGTTTAAGAGATAATAGGGGTACATACCTCCCAAGTGTCCCTCTTTAGGCGATATTAGAGGTCCATACCTCCCATGTGTCCATCTTTAGGAGAAATTAGGGTCCATACCTCTCAAGTGTACCTCTTTAGGAGATATTAGGGTCCATACCTCCCAATTGTCCATCTTTAGGAGATATTAGGGGTCCAGACCTCCAAAGTGTCCCTCTTTAGGCGATATTAGGGGTCTGTACCTCCCAAGTGTCCATCTTTAGGAGAAATTAGGGTCCATACCTCCCAAGTGTCCCTCTTTAGGAGATATTAGGGTCCAGACCCCCCAATTGTCCATCTTTAGGAGATATTAGGGGCCCATCTGTCCCTCTTTCCCACCCTAGTGTCCCTCTTTATAGGAGATCAGACTGTGTAGTGTGTATCACATTGCTCCACAGTCATAAAATTCACATTAATGTTTGATTATTATTATTATTATTATTAATAATAATAATAATAATCTTTGTTTATATAGCACCAACTAATTCTGCAACGCTGTACAATTGGGTAAATTAGTTTGTGTAAATAAAATACTTTGGTGTTACTCTAGATTATTTATTAAATTACACAAAGAGGTATCAGTAGGTCATGAAATAACCTATAAATTCTTGGTAATGCTCCGCCCACCAGCCACATCCCCAGTAGCAACCCATAAAACAAAAGTGTCCCTCCTTGGCCATTTGAAATGTTGGGAGGTATGCACTGTTATTTCATTTAAAAGGAATTTTTATTTGTCACCTATAGTACAGTTGGTTTATGGCAGAATACCTCCAGTTTTCTTTTATAAATATGGCCCTCCCTTCCTTGTCTCACAGTAACATAGTAACAAAGTAACATAGTAAATTAAGTTGAAAAATAGACACAAGTCCATCAAGTTCAACCTTCTCCTCATACCCCAGTAACTGAGAATTTTATAGCTTTCCTGCTACCAATTAAATTAGTCTTTATCAGACCTTCCTGATCAGCCTACTGATAAACAGTATAACTCTGTATGTTCCCTTTTGAAAGAAATGTATCTAATCTTCTTTTAAATGTATCCATTGTATCTGCCATAACTACCTCCCTGGGCAATGAATTCCACAATCTGACAGACCTTACCGTAAAAAAAACCCCTTCCTCTGCTGAAGTTTAAAGGGATAGTAATACTTCGTTTTAACTTTATTTTATTTTGTAGGCATTAAAAAAACATGAAGAATGATATGTCTTAGCTCTCAATCCTTTATGGTTTATGAGATATTCACAAGCAAAGTTTCCCCTCCCGCCCCTTTTACCTAGTGTAAGCCATCTCTTCTCAGATGTGGATCAGGTTGTATGACCAGACAGATAACAGAAGGAGACAATTTTCTTTGTATGAAAACAATGAAAGCCCTTCCCCCTTGACAAGTTTTTCAGCTTTTTCCCTTATCTTAATTGAAGATTGTCCCTCTCTGCAGTCTACCTGGGCACCTCCCTTCTGATCTGGTTGAACAGGGGGGGGATACTTTGTTTGTGAATATCTCTTAAACCATAAAGGTTTGAGAGATAAGACATATCATTCTTCATGTTTTTTTAATGCCTACAAAATAAAATAAAGTTAAAACGAAGTATTACTATCCCTTTAAACCTCCTTTCCTCTAATCTCAAGGGGTGTCCCCTGGTCACCTGATCAGGCCTTGGAATAAATAACTCACCACAGAGATCCTTGTATTGACCTCTCATATACTTGTACAATGTGATAAGATCTCCTCTTAGTCGTCTTTTCTCTAGAGTAAATAAACCAAGTTTGTCTAGTCGTTCCTCATACGTCAAGTCCTCCATTCCCTTAATTAATTTTGTTGCTCTCCACTGTACCCACTCTAGTTCTAGTATATCCTTTATCAGAACTGGTGCCCAAAATTGCACTGCATACTCAAGGTGAGGTCTTACCAGGGATTTGTACAATGGCAAAATAATGTTATCCACTCTTGCTGCAATACCTCTTTATGCAAGACAGGCCTTTGTTTGCCTTTGCTACTGCTGTTTGAGACTGGTCACTGTTTCCTAGTTTGTAGCTGACAAGGATACCCAGGTCTTTCTCTAGCAATGAGTCACAGTAGACATAGAATTACACATACTGACCCCCAATCTTGTCTCATAGTAGCCACAGAACCACACATACTGACCTTCAATCCTTGTCTGTATGTACTGGTAGCCATAGAACCACACATTCTGACCACCAGCCTTATCTCACTGCATTGCTAACTATAGAACCACACATACTGCTGGGCCCAGCCTTGTCCCACAGTAGCCATAGCACCACACATACCAACCTCTGATTCCCAGCCTTGTCCCACTGCATTGGTAGCCAAAGAACCATCCACATTGGCCTCCGATTCTCAATCTTGTCACTCTGCACTGGTAACCATTGAACCAAATATATTCATTCTGACCTCCCCGGCAGAAGTCCTTGTCAAATCCAGCCGTGCCTCTTAGTGCATGTTCGTTCAAATTTCCTTTAGTTGGGGTTGGTGTTTAATCATCAGCGGGATACTTAAAGGGATAGTAATACTTCGTTTTATCTTTATTTTGTTTTGTAGGCATTAAAAAAACATGAATAATGATATAAGTCTTATCTCTCAAACCTTTATGGTTTAAGAGATATTCACAAGCAAAGTATCCCCCCCCGTTCAGCCAAATCAGAAGGGAGGTGCCCAGGTAGACTGCAGAGAGGGAAAATCTTCAATAAAGATAAGGGAAAAAGCTGAAAAACTTGTCAAGGGGGGCAGGGCTTTCATTGTTCTCATAGGAAGAAGATTGTCCCCTGCTGTTATCTGTCTGGTCTATGGACTGGATTCCACATCTGAGAAGAGATGGCTTACACTAGGTAAAAGGGGCGGGAGGGGAAACTTTGCTTGTGAATATCTCATAAACCATAAAGGTTTGATAGATAAGACTTATATCATTCTTCATGTTTTTTAATGCCTACAAAATAAAATAAAGTTAAAACGAAGTATTACTATCCCTTTAAAGATAGAAAGGAACAAAATGAAGAAGAAACCACCTATTTTAGCTGCCACTGAGAAATTCAGATAATAAAAATATCAAAAACCAACTGTACATTTTTACAATTTGTGAGATCAATTGGGGGTGTCAGAAGCAGGCTCCCTAATGCTGTATTTATTTTTTCAACTAGGAGGTACTACCCCTTTAAGGATACACTGTTATACAGATGTAAGGTAATTGGAATACGAAACCTCAACCTGGAAGAAACAGGAAGATTAAGGGAAACAAACATGAAATTATTGGAATGCTTACTGCATTAGAATATGGAATGTGAGACATATGGAAACATTCTTGTTCCATTTTAGGGCATTTTTCACATTGAAAGTGTTTCTGCTGAGAACTGGACAGTTTGTTTTCTCATACTCTGTGGGTCTGGGCACTTATCTTAAACCATAGTGGGTGGAATTTCCTTTTATGAATGCCAGTTCTTTTAATTTGTTCTACAATACTGTATTCTAGCTGGAAAAGGAGTTTATGTATTTGTCAGTTATCAGATAGAATGTCAACATGCTTCCTAAAAATTGAATAAAGCAACAACCATAACATGTTTCTTTCCGGAGTATTATAAAGATTAAATTGTCTATATAGGCTCAAACTATTCTGTTAATGTGTCACCAACTTTGAACACTATAAAACTTGCTGATAATGCAGAGATGTTATCCAAAAAAAAACAAAACACTTGTTACTGCTACCAAACCCATGTATATCTTGTATCTTGGTCATAGCATACCTCCCAAGTGTCCCTCTTTAGGAGGGACAGTCCCTCATTTCGACCAAAATCCCTCTGTACCTCTTTCCCATCCTGATGTCCCTGTGTTTAGGAGATCAGATTGCTTGGTGTGTATATAAGTGTATCATATTTCTCTACAGCAATATAACTCACATTATTGTTTGTTTAAACGTCAGTATATGTATTTATAAATTAGTCTGTGTAAATAAAATAATTTGGTTTTGTTATAAGTAATTTATTAGGTTACACAAGGAGGTGTCAGTAGGTCATAGGCAGGGATTCTTTACAGTAAGGGCGGTAAGGCTATGGAATTCTTTGCCTCAGAATGTTGTGCTTGCAGATAATGCAACTGCATTCAAAAAAGCAATGGATGCCTATCTAGCACAGAACAATATTGACAATGATGACAGATGGCTTCAAAGCAAATAGGATATTGATCCGGGGAACTATTTGACTACCAGTTGGAGTCAGGAAAGAATAGTCCCCCCCCCCACACACACACACTTGGAACTACATTGGAAATTGCTCCAGAGGGGTGTTATTGGCATGGGCTGGACTTGATGGACGCATGTCTTATCAGCCTTATCTACTATGTTACTATATGTCATAAAACAGCATAAACAGTCACGGTAATGCCCCGTCCACCAGTCACACCCCCCAGCCATACACCATAAAACACAAGTGTCCCTATTTGGCAATTTGAAATGTTGGGAGGTATGTCATAGTGGTCCTCAAACCTGTTCTACAGAAGTTCAGGGTTGCCTGAGGAAGTACAAAAGATTCTTTGGAACAAATATTAGTATTTATGGATCTTGCTATTTGTGTGGTTCTGTGACTGCAATACTATACGAGTGGCGAATTTGAATTGTCTTTAGGCATTGTGATTGGCTTCATATGCGGGGAGAACATTTACAGCTTACTATTTGCACAGTTATTAAGTGCAAAGAGCACGAAACACGTTAGGTGGCTAATGTGCTTAATTCTATTGCTGTATAGCTGTCTTGTGTAGTCCATCAACTAAAAAAAGACTGAGTCTTTTGCATACCTCCCAAATGACCCTCTTTAAAAAGGGACAGTCCCTCTTTTAGACCCAAATCCCTCTGTCCCTCTTTCCCATCCTGATGTCCCTCTTTTTAGGAGATCAGATTGTGTGGTGTGTATATAAGTGTATCACATTGCTCCACAGCAATAACTTTCACATTAATGTTTATTTAACCCCTTAAGGACCCTTGACGTACCAGGACCGTCAAGGGTAAATGTGCTCCAACGACCCTTGAAGGTCCCGGTACGTCAAGGGTTAAACTCTTCCATCGCGGCCGCACAGAGCGATGGAAGAGTTCAAGCCGCTTGTTACTAAGTGTCCCGGTATCGGGACACTTAGTAACAAGCGGTAGAAACATTGTTGCAACATGCGATTCGCTTCAAAAGCGAATCACATGTTGCAAAACCTAAATGACAGGGACAGTATTTGTAAATACTGTCCCTGTCAGATCTCTATGCCTCCCTCCACCTTGCATACTGCTGAGGTGGAGAGAGACATAGAGACATAGTGTTACAGTGTTCCTGTAAAAAAAAAAAAGTAAAAAAAAAGTTTCAATAAAGAAAATTAACCCATTGATCACTGTTCTGCAGTGATCAATAAGATCCCCCCATCTGATCACTCTTGGAGTGATCAATTTGCTGCAGATCAGTGTTTTCTGATCTGTGGTACACCCCCCATCCCCCTTGAATTTTTTTAGATTTTTAAAAAAAAAATTTTAATTTTTTTTAATTTTTTTTTTTTTTTTTTTTTTTAAATAGTAAATATAGTTTAGGTAGGTAGTTGGGTAGGTTTAGTGTAGATGTGTGTTAGGGAAAGTTTTAGGGATAGATTTAGGTTTAGGGGAAAAAAAAAACCCAACCCCCCAAAAAAAAAAAAAAAAAAAATATATATATATATATATATATATAATAAGTGCAGTTTAGATAGGTAGTTCAATTGGGTTAGGTAGGTTCAGGATATACATAGGTTAGGGTAAGTTTTAGGGTTAGATTTAGGTTTAGGGATAGCGTAAGAAAAAAAAAAAACCCAAAAAACCCCAAACCCCCCCCCCCAAAAAAAATATATAATAAGTGCAGTTTAGATAGGTAGTTCACTTGGGTTAGGTAGGTTCAGGATATACGTAGGTTAGGGTAAGTTTTAGGGTTAGATTTAGGTTTAAGGATAGCGTAAGAAAAAAAAAAAACCCCAAAAAACCCCAACCCCCCCCCCAAAAAAAAATATATAATAAGTGCAGTTTAGATAGGTAGTTCACTTGGGTTAGGTAGGTTCAGGATATACGTAGGCTAGGGTAAGTTTTAGGGTTAGATTTAGGTTTAGGGATAGCGTAAGAAAAAAAAAAAAGTTTTTTTAGTGGGCAAAATGCAGCGCAGGTACAGCGTTGAAGAGGCATATGCCTTTTTGGCGTCTGACTCTGAGGCAACAGACACTGCGTCAGATTTTGACATAGCGCAGTTTTCAGAAAGTGAGAGCAGCTCTAGTGATGACGCTGGGCCTTCTGTCAAGAAAAGACGCACTGCCCCAAGAGCTGCTCTGGCAACTGCCCCAGCACCTGCCAAAAGAACTGCCCAAACACCTACCAAAATACCTGTCCAAAGAAATGCCCCAAGTGCTGCCCCAAGAGCTGCCCTGGCAACTGCCCCAGCACCTGCCAAAAGAACTGCCCAAAGACCTACCAAAATACCTGTCCAAAGAAATGCCCCAAGTGCTGCCCCAAGAGCTGCCCTGGCAACTGCCCCAGCACCTGCCAAAAGATCTGCCCAAAGACCTACCAAAGAAATGCCCCAAGTGCTGCCCCAAGAGCTGCCCTGGCAACTGCCCCAGCACCTGCCAAAAGATCTGCCCAAAGACCTGCCCAAAGAAATGCCCCAACACCTGCCACTCCGGATCCTAATGAATGGGTATCAATTTATGGCCACAAATCTCAGAATTCACAGGCAACCCAGGGATTCAAATTGATGTGGAAGGATTTACCCATGATCATTTTTTTGATTTGTTTTTGGGGGAAGACATTTTAGGTGAAATTGTGTCCCAAACCAATTTGTATGCAGCCCAGTATACTGCCGCCAACCCTAAGTGTGAAAAACACTGTTTTTTTTTTTTTTACTTTCGTCATGGTTTACGAGGGATTGGTGGTAAAATGGCTGTGTATAAAATTGGAAAACACACCTAAAACGAGAGCCTGGGGTGTCTACTTTCCAAAAATATACACTTTTGGGGGGAAATCTTAAAAAAAGAGCACTGTTACACAGCCCCAAATGAGACATGGCACCAGTAACGCAAGCTGTGAAGATTCAAAGTGTGAACCTGGAAACGCGCATGTTCCAATTTGGCCCCCGTAGCTCCCCCAAACCATGAGAAAGCTATGCATATGGGGTATTGCCGTACTCAGAAGGAGGAGCTGAACACTAATCAATTCAGTTTATAAAATCTTCACCTATTCTGTGCTTGAAATTCACATCAACATTGAAGGCAAAGTGTGAAAAATGCTGAATTTTTATTACTTACGTCAAATTTTCACAGGATTGGTGGTAAAATGGCTGTGTATAAAATTGGAAAACACACCTAAAACAAGAGCCTGGGGTGTCTACTTTCCAAAAATATACACTTTTGGGGGGAAATCTTAAAAAAAGAGCACTGTTACACAGCCCCAAATGAGACATGGCACCAGTAACGCAAGCTGTGAAGATTCAAAGTGTGAACCTGGAAACGCGCATGTTCCAATTTGGCCCCCGTAGCTCCCCCAAACCATGAGAAAGCTATGCATATGGGGTATTGCCGTACTCAGAAGGAGGAGCTGAACACTAATCAATTCAGTTTATAAAATCTTCACCTATTCTGTGCTTGAAATTCACATCAACATTGAAGGCAAAGTGTGAAAAACTCTGTTTTTTTACTTACGTCAAGTTTACGAGAAAATGGTGGTAAAATGGCTGTGTAAAAAATTTGAAAACACACCTAAAATGAAAGCTGGGGGTGTCTACATTCCAAAAATATACACTTTTGGGGGGAAATTCTAAAGTGCAGCACTGGAACATAGCCCAAAATGAGTAATGGCACCAGTTAACCAAGATGTGAAAATTCAATATTTGTTCAAAATTGGGCCCATAGCTCCCCCAAACCTTGAGAAACCTATGCATATGGGGTATTGCCATACTCAGAAGAATGAGCTGAACACTAAACAATGCATTTTTAAAAATCTTCACCTATCCTGTGCTTGAAATTCACATCAACATTGAAATGCAAGTGTGAAAAATGCTGTTTTTTTAACTTACGTCAAGATTTACGAGGGATTGATGGTAAAATGGCTGCGTAAAAAAATTGAAAACATACATAAAATGAAAGCCTGGGGTGTCTACTTTCCAAAAATATATACTTTTGGGGGGAAATCTTAGAGTGGAGCACTGTTACACAGCCCCAAATGAGACATGGCACCAGTGATTCAAGCTGTGAAAATTCAAAGTGTGAAACTGGAAACGCGCATGTTCCAATTTGGGCCCCATAGCTCTCCCAAACCTTGAGAAACCTATGCATATGGGGTATTGCCGTACTCAGAAGAAGGAGCTGAACACTAAACAATGCATTTTTAAAAATCTTCACCTATCCTGTGCTTGAAATTCACATCAACATTGAAGTGCAAGTGTGAAAAACGCTGTTTTTTTAACTTACTTCAAGATTTACGAGCGATTGGTGGTAAAATGGCTGCGTAAAAAAATTGAAAACATACATAAAATGAAAGCCTGGGGTGTCTACTTTCCAAAAATATATACTTTTGGGGGGAAATCTTAGAGTGGAGCACTGTTACACAGCCCCAAATGAGACATGGCACCAGTGATGCAAGCTGTGAAAATTCAAAGTGTGAAACTGGAAACGCGCATGTTCCAATTTGGGCCCCATAGCTCCCGCAAACCTTGAATAACCTATGCATATGGGGTATTGCCGTACTCAGAAGGAGCTGAACACTAAACAATGCATTTTTAAAAATCTTCACCTATCCTGTGCTTGAAATTCACATCAACATTGAAGTGCAAGTGTGAAAAACGCTGTTTTTTTGACTTACGTCAAGATTTACGAGCGATTGATGGTAAAATGGCTGCGTAAAAAAATTGAAAACATACATAAAATGAAAACCTGGGGTGTCTGCTTTCCAAAAATATATACTTTTGGGGGGAAATCTTAGAGTGGAGCACTGTTACACAGCCCCAAATGAGACATGGCACCAGTGATGCAAGCTGTGAAAATTCAAAGTGTGAAACTGGAAACGCGCATTTTCTAATTTGGGCCCCATAGCTCCCGCAAACCTTGAATAACCTATGCATTTGGGGTATTGCCGTACTCAGAAGAAGGAGCTGAACACTAAACAATGCATTTTTAAAAATCTTCACCTAACCTGTGCTTGAAATTCACATCAACATTGAAGTGCAAGTGTGAAAAACGCTGTTTTTTTAACTTACGTCAAGATTTACGAGCGATTGGTGGTAAAATGGCTGCGTAAAAAATTGAAAACTTACATAAAATGAAAGCCTGGGGTGTCTACTTTCCAAAAATATATACTTTTGGGGGGAAATCTTAGAGTGGAGCACTGTTACACAGCCCCAAATGAGACATGGCACCAGTGATGCAAGCTGTGAAAATTCAAAGTGTGAAACTGGAAACGCGCATGTTCCAATTTGGGCCCCGTAGCTCTCCCAAACCTTGAGAAACCTATGCATATGGGGTATTGCCGTACTCAGAAGAAGGAGCTGAACACTAAACAATGCATTTTTAAAAATCTTCACCTATCATGTGCTTGATATCAACAGTAGTATTGAAATGTAAGTTTGAAAACTGCAAAAAAACAAAATATTACCACAATTTTGAAATTTTTTTCTGGAAAAATAGCTGCATGAAAAACTCCAAAATTCTCCTTATTATTTTTCTTTATGTTGTGTAGTTTTCAGAAACATATACCTTTGTGGGACATTTTTGGTTTTGGCACCGTCAGCTAAGCTATGATGCTCACATGCCAATTGTTGAGAAATTACAAGTTGGAAATAATGGCATCCATCTTGTAATATTTACCTTGTAAAAGTGAGGAAGTGATTGAAATACTAGGCATATGGGGCATTCTTATATTCAGGAGAAGCAAATGAATATATTTAGGGGTATTTATTTGTCATAAACTAATTGTATGCAAATCCTGACACGAAAATATAAGCAAAATGTTGTTTTTTTTTATTTTTTTGCTCTTTTTTTCTATTTTAATCAAATTAAATGATGAGGTATTCATATAATTGTGGTATCAAAAGAAAGCCCTACTTGTGCTTAAAAAAACAGTATATAATTTATGTGGGTGCACAAAAGGAATTAAAGAGAAAATATGGTTGAACAAAGACATAGTCAAAAAAGTCAAAATTGCTCCGGTCCTTAAGTCAAATCTAACTCAGATTTTCCCGGTCCTTAAGGGGTTAAACATCAGTATATGTGTTTATGAATTGGTCTGTAGAAATAAAAATGGTCTTGTTAGAAGTCATTTATTAAGATGCACAAGGAGGTGTCACTAGGTCATGAAATAGCCTAAACATTCTCGGTTATGCCCCACCCACCAGCCACTCCCCCAGTAATACCCCCTAAAACACAAGTGTCCCTCTTTGGCAATTTGAAATGTTGAGAGGTGTGCTTTTGTTTTTAACTTTTGTGGAATAAAGATAGTTTTCTATCGACATGATTTGAATTCCTTGATGACTATTTGATGACTGGCATGTCCGTGAATGCGCTCCCGTCCAGTGTCGTCTCTTCTGTTGGAGCCTTTGGCTGGGTTTGTGGGGAGTGCTCCGGACCTGCGATCTGCACTTTATTTGGTGAGTGAGAGTTCATATTGGATTATATTGC
>CM074718.1:679512343-679594843 GCA_037306005.1 Rhinophrynus dorsalis
TTATCTCTGCATCTGGGTTCGCTATGGATCCATAGAAATTGTCCACAGCTGACATGAGGAGAAGGGCAGAGAGGGGGAACTATACATGCGAATATCTCTCAAATCATAACGGTTTGAGAGATAGGATTTGTGGCATATAGTTTATTTTTTATCCACTACAAAACTATAAGGATTATTTATGGGACATTACTGTCCCTTTAATGTTGACTTTAATATTAGCATTTTGCATTTTATTTACATACACCATTAAATGATTATTTTAGTCTCTGGACTGATAGCTATTGCATTGCTTTATATCAGTGTTTCTCAACTCCTGTGCCCAGGACCCACTAACAGGCCAGGATTTGATGATTTCCTTGTTAGCGCACGGGTGAGTTAATCAGTGTGAATGAGCCTCTGATCACATGATTTTCTTGTTAGAGCACAGGTGAGTTAATCAATGTGAATGAGCCTCTGATCACATGATTTTCTTGTTAGAGCACAGGTGAGTTAATCAATGTGAATGAGCCTCTGATCACATGATTTCCTTGTTAGAACACAGGTGAGTTAATCAATGTGAATGAACCTCTGATCACATGATTTCCTTCTTAGAACACAGGTGAGTTAATCAATGTGGATGAGCCTCTGATCACATGACTTCCTTGTTAGAGCGCAGGTGAGTTAATCAATGTGAATGAGCCTCTGATCACATGATTTCCTTGTTAGAGCACAGGTGAGTTAATCAATGTGAATGAGCCTCTGATCACCACACCTGTGCTCTAGCAGAGAAATCCCTAAGTCCTGACCTGTTAGTGGGTCGTGAGGGCAGGAGCTGAGAAACATTGCTGTATATGAATGTGCCGATCTCTTTACATTATATAGGGCCTTGTACACAAATGAAAAGAGGAACAATGCTGCAACGCTGGCTAAAAGCAACTGCATCGTAGTGAACAAATCAATGTCGAATTTCCCATTAACTTAAATGACACTTTTAAAGTGATAGTAAAGTTTCACAAAAAGAGCAGCTCTGATAAATCTTCATAGTATTTGGGCCATGGAGAGTGTTATTTCAATACTGTCAGAGTTATAATTCAAGAGTAATTGAATGATAAAGTATCCCTCTCCCGTCCCTTTTATCTAGAGTAAGCCGCCTCCCCTCAGATTTGGAATCTGGGCACTTGACCGGACAGGTCACAGCAAGGGACAATCTTCTTACTGTGATCATAAGGAAAACCCTCCCCCTTTGATGGATCCTCCCTGTGATCCATCCGGACAGTCTTGCTGCTCTGAGATGAGCAGTGTTACATCAGTAAAAGGGGCGGGAGGGGGATACTTTATCATTCAATTACTCTTGTACTGCAACTCTGACAGTATTGAAATAACAGACTCCATGACCCAAATACTATGAAGATTAATTGAAGCTGCTTTTTTTGTGAAACACTACTATCCCTTTAAGAACTTACTAACACATTTGCATTCTGGGTCCCCAGGACCGGATTTCCCAAAAGGCAGAGAAGGGAAGGCAACTGCCTTGAGCTCTAAATCTTGAGGGGTGGGTTCTCAGCTGTGCTGGCCACACCCATATTTGAATTGTGGGTGTGGCCAGAACAATCTCAGTGTTCCTGCACCATTTTTATGCCCTTTTACAACCCCTTTGATGCAAAAGAGATCGCTCTAGGAGCCAAAAGAATAAAGCCTCTTTTTATTCATGCTTGTTGTAGGCCAAGGGGCGGGTCATATGAATAGTGAGGGTGTGGTCATGGGTGGAGCTAAGTAATCCTAGAGTGCCTCTCCTAAGGACACCTGGGATGTAATCCTGCCCTGTGTGTCCCCTTTAGTGCAGGTGGCTTGCCCCAGAATTGTTACTGGTTTTATTTTTATTTTTGTGCATAACGCTCTAAGTTTTTCCACTTTGAATGTTTTATGATTACTTCTGAACAAACACACAAATTATGTGATTTGTGATATAAAAACACCTGGACAAAAAAAGCGAACTGAGAGTTTGTAAAACAATAATTGCCATGTGTTTTAGCATAGCTGTGTTTTATATTTTACTTTGAGTGCAATAAAAGCTTTTACAAATAACTTATGTCATCTAGTAAACCCCTTTTAAATTAAAACCTCAAATTAGAATGTATTGTAAAATGCGCATGTAAAAAAAACCCTACCGTGGTATAATATCTTAATAGTAAAATGTCTGCCAAAGAAAATACTCTTGAAATATTTTATTGTAGCAAAATGGAATCATTTTATAGAGCTGGACACAGCTTAAAAAATACAGTGCTTTATTTATAATGGTGCAAACCTTTCAATCTTATTGCTGTTTTTCTTAAACCTTTTTGGCAGATTTAAAATTTCAAATTCAATATCCTTACATCGTCAAATAATATGGGAATCAGTTGTAACAGCCGACATTAACGTTAACTGTGTTTGGGTGTGAATAAAACATTCTTTGCATGAACCTCATTTCAATCAGGTGAAATAAGTTTTTATAGCATACACATTGTGTTCATTATAAAATGTATAGTTCACCCTCTCCCAGGATACTGAGCGACTCAGAGCTGTAGAGCAGGGTTATACAACATGTGGCTCTCCAGCTGTTGAATGCCATAACTCATTATAACCCAACCAGCTGTTGCCTAGTTGAGAATGCTGCAATTTGTAGTCCCAAACACCTAGAGATCCAAAGGTTTCCTACATTCTAGGTGTTTACTGACTTATTTAAAGATAATGGGGCTAAGTAAACTGGAGAAAATAAATTTCCATTGGGGGAAAAATAAATAAATATATATATATATATGTTTTTTTTTTCTTACTAAGGTACTTCCATTCCAAATTTGCATTGTAAAAATACAGTGACAATATATAGCAACATAGTAACATAGTTAAAGCGGCTGAAAAAAGACATGCGTCCATCAAGTCCAGCCAATGCCAAAAACTCCCCTGTTAATACAAATAAGGCAAAAAAAAAAGAAAAAAACAACAACACTGAAGCCATTTCCAATTTAGCCCCAAGTGGGTAAAAAATTCCTTCCTGACGTGAAATGGCAGTCAGATATTTCCCTGGATCAACAACCTATCTGCACTGAAGCCATCTGTCATAATTCTCAATATTGTTCTGTGCTAGATAGGCATCCATTGCTTTTTTGAAAGCAGTTACAGTATCTGCAAGCACAACATCCTGAGGCAAAGAATGTCACAGCTTTACCACCCTCACTGTAAAAAAATCCCTGCCTTTGTTTTAGTCAAAAGTTAATTTCCTGTTGTCTTAATGGATAACATCTGGTCCTTAGCTCAGCTCTTTGCATAAATAATCCATTGGATAGTTCTTTGCATTGGCAATATAGGATCTGTTAATGAATGCTTTGACAGCTTTGTCCAAATGCTATTTATTTGAGTCAAGATTATGGTCTATCCAGTACAAGATGATGTGAGCATAAGATAGTTCATAGTACTCACGTGCTGTCTCCTGTGTTGCCTCTTACACTTGATGCATTATTACAAGAAACATTTAAACAGAAACGGAACCCAAAATCAAAGTGGTCTGTTATTTTATTACAGTTAATCTATATATATAAAAGAAGACTTTGTGTCTGGCAAAACACACCCAGGGGCGGCAGTAAAGAGGGTTACTGCTCCCATTGGGTGATTTAATGGGGGTGTGATTTTTGGCCCGCCCCCACCATCCAGCCCGCCCACCACAATCTAAGGCTGAAAAAAAATGGCTGCCACTCACTCCTACACCACAGACACACACACACATTCCTCCCACACACTAGCAGACACATACACACATATACACACACACACTCATACAGAGACACACACAAACGCACACTGAGCAGCTGGGGATGATGGGACCTATGTTCAAGCTACAGCTGGAAGGCCATGGTCCAATCTGTATTATGCAGTTTCTTCATTCCCTGTCTGTGAGCCTGCACAGCCCTGCCAATTACAACAAGTGAGCTGATTTCTAACCAATCAGCAGGCAGGATACTGGGGAGCTGACTTGCACAGAGAAGCTGGGAAATTGGAGCAACGGAAGAGACATGATCGGGCAGTGCAGAGCAGGACTTCAGCTGAGCTGGTAAGTGGCAGAGACATGGTTGTGACTGTATTTATATATTGCACAAAGAGAGAGAAAGAGAGCAGATTGTCAGTCTGTCTGTAAGTAGAGGTGCCAGTTCCTGCAATCATCTCCATGCTGTACATAGCTCACTGTATAGCATGTATGACAAACTATTTATATATGGTCTGGCACTGTATAGTATACAGTCTGTGTATAAGGACTGGCACTATACAGTATAGGAGGGACAGTCCCTGTTTGAGACCAAATCCCTCTGCTCCTCTATTTAGGATAGGCTGACCAGACCTCAACTTTAACCAGGGAAGCATAGGAAAAACGCATACTGCAGGACTGCATTGATTTCAGTGAAGTACTGAAAAATGACTATTTCCTATGTGTCCCCGGTTAAAGGTGAGATCTGGTCAGTCTAATTTAGGAGATCACACTGTGTGGTGTATATACAAGTGTGTCAGATTGCTCCATGTGGGTATAAACTTCTGTATATATCTGTTATATTAGTCTGTGTAAAAAATACTTTCATCTTCTTCTAAATCATTCACTTATAGAAAGAGTAACTTAACCATTTCAGTGCCAGAGTGGATGCAATGCATTGCTTACCCCCTGGCACTCAAAGGGTTAAAAATTCTCTACAATGGTCTGGCACTGTATAGCTGTGGTTCTCAACCCGTGCCCTCAGTGGCTATTAACAGGCCAGGATTTTAGAATTTCCTTTTAAGAGCACAGGTGAGTTAATCAATACGACTGAGTCTCTGATCAACACACTTGTGTTCTAGCAGGGAAATTCCTAAGTCCTGGCCTGTTAGTGGCCACTGAGGGAATGGGCTGAGAACCTCTGCTGTATAGTATACAGTCTGCATGTGTCTGTGTATAAGGACTGGTACTATACAGTATAGGAGGGACAGTCCCTGTTTGACACCCAAATCCCTCTGCTCCTCTGTTTAGGAGATCACACTGTGTGGTGTATATACCAGTGTATCAGATTGCTCCACATCAATAAAACCCACAGTAATGTAGGCGTAAACTTCTGTATATATCTGTTAAATTAGTCTGTGTAAAAAAATTTGTTCATCTCCTATATAAATCATTCACTTACGGAAAGAGTAAATTAACCATTTCAATGCCAGAGGGGATGCAATGCATTGCTTGCCACCTGGCAATCAAAGGGTTAAATATTCTCTACAATGGTCTGGCACTGTATAGTAGTGGTTCTCAACCCGTGCCCTCAGTGGCTATTAACAGGCCAGGATTTTAGAATTTCCTTTTAAGAGCACAGGTGAGTTAATCAATACGACTGAACCTCTGATCAACACACTTGTGTTCTAGCAGGGAAATTCCTAAGTCCTGGCCTGTTAGTGACCACTGAGGGCACGGGTTGAGAACCTCCGGTGTATAGTATACAGTCGGCATGTGCCTGTGTATAACCATTTCAATGCCAGAGGGGTATGCAATGCATTGCATACCCCTTGGCACTCAAAGGGTTAAAAATTCTCTAAAATACACCACCAGCCACGCCTCCAGTAACACCACCTAAAACACAAGTGTCCCTCTTTGGCCATTTGAAATGTTAGGAGGTATGTTGCTTACACTGCTCACACTGTATGTATGTATATTCTGATTTGCATCTGTGTGTCACTGTTTGTGTATGCCAGTGCATGTGTGTGTGTATGTATGTGTGTTGCATGTTTCTCTATCACTGTGTGTCCCCCTGCATATGTGTGTGTTTGCACACGTGTCTGTGTATCACTGTGTGTACCTTTCTGACACGTACACCCTACGCTATATTTCACTATCATAACATTTATTAAAAAAAACCCCACAAAACATTCCCTGCATAACATGATGGGCAACGCCGTCCCAAATTGCTAGTTTGTATATAAATTACCTAGATAATGTGTTGAGTACACATATAAAAACAATGTAGCTACTGTTGTTGATGCAGAAGTTGAGACATCTCTAAGTTCTTGTATAAGCATCCAAAATGTGTCCCTAAATATCTTTCAAAACATAATGTTGAGCATATTTCCTGCAATACCAGAGGCGTAACTAAAAGCCACCAGGTCCTGGTGCAAAATTTGCCATGGGACCTCACCACCACTTTGACCCCACTGTCCACCTCCAAGTATGTGCCCCCACTGTCCACCTCCAAGTATGTGCCCCCACGGTCCACCTCCTTCCTGGCTCAGGAGGAGGGGGTCTCATCATCCCTGGTGGTCCGGCGGAGTGACAGGAGAGGTCTGTGCAGCCTTCTGCACAGACCTCTCCATATGGAGCTCCTGCACAGACCTCTCCATATGGAGCTCCCATGCGATCCTCCAGTAATGCAGAGCATTGGGAGATGATGTCCTCTCCCAGCGCTCTGCATTACTAGATGGCCAGGGACAACGAGAAAGCTGCTCACAGATTACCGGTGGGGAGATCAGTGTGATCTTACCACCAGTAATGCTTTTTTAATGCTGGCAATGGTGGTAGTGGTAGCAGGGGATGGCCGGGTTGCTGAAGTGACGGGCCTGGTCGTAGTTGCGACCCCTCCAACCACTATTGTTACGCCACTGTGCAATACACCAACAAGTGAGGCCTTTTACTTCGACATCTTGCAGGGAGTACATCCATTCAGCTCAATAAACATACGTGATTGTGTTGCCCCATTGTTGTTTTGCAGGGTTGGGGAATATTGGCTAAATGATTGTGCATAACTGTCTTAAAGGGATAGTAAAGTCTGATTTCATTAAACTCTGATAGTGTAGCTATTAAAATAATAAACTCAGGGATAAAAATTCCATCTCGCAAACCTCTATAGTTGCAGGTGGCCTGTTTCAGGATATCCTAGTCCCGGGAGCAGACAGAGGCTCTTCAGTAGAGCCAAAATAGCGGAAACTAGAAACAAATACTTCATTGGAATGGTCTACAAAGTGCGCCTGCAAACCAGGCTCATTTTGTAGACCATTACAATTAAGTATTTGTTTTTAGAGCATGCTATTTCGGCTCTGCTGAAGAGCCTCCGTCTGGTTGCGCGACCAGAATTTCCATCTGACAGCTTTACAGCTCATCTCAGAGAAAGGGGAGGGACGGGGGAACTTTATTTTCCTATATCTCTCACACCATAAAGGTTTGAGAGATGGAACTTTTATCAGAGTTTAATAAAATCAGACTTTACTATCCCTTTAACCCCTTAAGGACCAGAGGTCCAGGGGTGTCTGGTACTTGAAGGACCAGACAGGTGAGTTCGACGTGCCGTCCCACGTGACTGATCCCGTGTTCTGGCACGACGAATGAGGGACTGAAAGAGATTTCTCCGGTCTTTGAGCGATAAAATTCAGTCCCCGGTATTACTCACCGCGCTCCTGCAGGAGCGCGGTGAGTAAAAGTACGTGACGTACCAGGACCGTCACTGGTCCTTAATTGCCGGACCAGCGTGACAGTCAGGGTACTTCACCAGACGCGAAGGGGTTAAGCACAGTGATCATCAGCATGATATCTGACAAATAAATTTGTTTACAATCAAGTAAATGTAGTTGGTTAGCGATCCCTAAAAAAACAGTGGATTAGACCCACATCCTCCTGAGAAATATACTACTGGCTTCTATGTCCATGTGTTTTACTTACTTTGGATCTACATGTACATGTGTGTGATTTGGTATAATGTTTCATGTAAATAGGCAGATGAGTTTGCCTTCAATATCCTATAAAAATGATGTAATAAGTCTTCTATAGTGGGTCCTGAGTAAGGTATGATTTGAAAAGTGGGCCTGTAATCTCCTGAATGCACTCAGATCTCTCCAACATTCAATGAGTTAGAAAACTTTTTTGAACCTTTAAGGACCAGATACACACCCACACCTTTCTGGTCCTTAAAGGGATAGTAATATTTCAAAATAAAAGCAGCCATGGAGCCATGGAGAGTGTTATGTCAATACTGTCAGAGTTGTAGTACAAGAGTAATTGAATGATAAAGTACCCCCCTCCCCCCCTTTTTACCTAGTGTAAGCCTCCTCCCCTCAGATGTGGAATCTGATCCTGGGACCAGACAGCTCACAGCAAGGGACAATCTTCTTACTGTGATCATAAGGAAAACCCTGCCGTCCTTGACAAGTTTTTCCTTATGATCACTGAAGATTGTCCGGACAGTCTTGCTGCTCTGAGGTGAGCAGTGTTACATCAG
Source organism: Rhinophrynus dorsalis (assembly GCA_037306005.1). Lineage (NCBI taxonomy): Eukaryota > Metazoa > Chordata > Amphibia > Anura > Rhinophrynidae > Rhinophrynus > Rhinophrynus dorsalis. The sequence goes on from CM074718.1 coordinate 679,520,569, forward strand.
TAAAAGGGGTGGGATGAGGATACTTTATCATTCAATTGCTCTTGAACTACAACTCTGACAGTATTGAAATAACACTCTCCATGGCCTAAATACTATGAAGATTAATTGGAGCTGCTTTTATTTTGAACCATTACTATCCCTTTAAATGTTTACAGACCAGAGGGTATACAATGCATTGTATAAATTACAGTGACTTCAATGAGATAACCAAGCGGAACAGCTACCCGTTATCCCTGATTTCTTAGGTCCTTCAAAGACTCAGTGGAGCTAAGATCTTCACCTAGTTGGATTTATGATGTCTATGATTAAGGTCTGTGGGTAAGCGAGAAATGCGTAAGACTTCCAGTTGGGGTCACGTTGTAACTGTGTGTCCCACCTCTGGCATCATTGTGGTAACTTTGTGTGTTTTAATGCAGACATAAAAATGGATATTTTTACTATCCCTTTAAAGTGTTACAGTGATAGTAAGCTTAAATTTTGACTTTATTCTGCTGTGACAAGTCAAATTTCCTATTATTCTTTTAACTGTTTTCTACCTACTGTATCTACATTACCAAGTCCTCCCTCCAGAAAGATAACTTGATCCCTGACCAGATATTGGATATTGGTACCAATGAACCACTTTCCCTGCTACTAAAAACATTGGAGGCACTATTTCCTTTCAGTCACCCCTTACTGTGTGTCTTCTTATACGGATTCCATCTAGGGGCCCCCCTGATTCTTCTGTATACTGGTGGGGGTCCTTCCAGATTCCACAGGTACTTTAAACAGATGCAGACTGGCCAGTTATTTGCAGAGCTCCCAATCTGTGCCTTTGTCAGAATGAAGGGGTTCTCCAAAGCTCTGGAGGGGCTTCTTGCTCAATGAAGGTGGTCTCTCAGTCACTAGAGGTGTACTACAGGAACTTTCTAGTGAGCATTAGATCAATCAAACATAGTAGTGGCTTAGGCTGTTGGCAGATGTGGTAGAAAAAGATGGAGTCAACAAAAGCTGCAATTTTTAGCATTTCACTCAAATTAACAAAAGCTCAAAAATTTGGAGTTTGGGCTCTTTCATATAGGTGACTCTATAGCATGACTTTTTGTAGCACATTTTTTCAGAGCAACTGAACGTTCAGTGTATCACAGTATCCATAGGCAGCCTAGAGCTCCTGTGCTTCCTTCCTCTGCTGGGCTACCGGCCGGCATGGATGCTGGCTACTTCCGCATTGCTGATGTTCACTAGAACTAGAGAGTTCACTTGTCTGACTACCCACATCGGTTCTGACCTGTGGCTCTGGCTGACTAACTCGCTCCGTGTATGACCATGGCTTGTCTGACTACCCACATCGGATCTGACCTGTGGTTCTGGCTGACTAACTCGCTCTGTGTATGACCTCGAATTCTCTGACTACCCACATCGGTTCTGACCTGTGGCTCTGGCTGACTAACTCGCTCCGTGTTGACTCCGGCTTGTCTGACTACCCACATTGTTCTGACCTGTGGTTCTGGCTGACTACTTTCTCCGTGCATTACCCAGCCTGCATGACCATTCACATCTGTGTACCCCCGTGAACCTGGCTTGCTCTCACTCCCTGTTGCCTCCTGTTATCTATACCTTGGTTGGAGACTCAAGCTACCTCAATAGCCTGGTTCTATCGGTGCTAGAACTGTAGGCATATTCCCAGTATCCTCCAGTATAGTGTCAGTAGTGCAATGCTCAGCACAGTGTCGTCCAGTGGTCTGGGGTTGTGTGGGCATTGTTATCATTACTCTGTGTATTATCAATAAAGGCAGTTTTATTCATTATAGTGTTGTCTGTCCTTCTTTGCCTGATTACTGAGACACAGTGCTACATGGTAACAGTTTTTCCCAGCATTTCATTCTCTCAATAGAAAGAGTGATAAAATTGCAGATACAGGCATGTATGATTTCAATCCAATTTCAGTGTGATTCCAATGAAATCCATATTACAAACCATTAGCCATGTTATTGCACTGTCTAATGAAGTGTCTGTACAACAATCACAGTGCATGGTTCCTATGTGAAGGGGATCTTGAGGTTAAGTATCCATCAACTCTCCCCTCCCATGCTTTTCAAATATCTTCTCATTTCTGTTATTTGCATTATTAATTATGTCAGATGTGTTGTCATATATATCATCAACAAAACACTGGGAGCATAGAACACTGGATCATAGTTAAAGGGATAGTAATGTTTCAAAATAAAAGCAGCTTCAATCAATCTTCACAGTATTTAGATCATGGAGAGTGTAATATCAATACTGTCAGAGTTGTAGTACAAGAGTAATTGAATGATAAAGTATCCCCCTCCCTCCCCTTTTACTGATGTAACACTGCTCACCTCAGAGCAGCACGGTGGTGTCCAAGTGGATCACAGAGAGGGACAATCTTCAATTAGCATAAGTGAAACACCTGAAAAACCTGTCAAGGGGGTGCAGGGTTTTCATTGTTCTCACAGTAAGAAGATTGTCCCTTACTGTGATCTGTCTGATCTATGAACCAGATTCCACATCTGAGGTGAGCAGTGTTACATGAGTAAAAGGGGCGGGAGGGGGATACTTTATCATTCAATTACTCTTGAACTACAACACTGACAGTATTGAAATATCACTCTATACGGCCCACATACTATGAAGATTAATTGGAGCTGCTGTTTTTGTGAAACATTACTATCCCTTTAATACTTCTGATGACATAATGAATTTCCCATTTTTTGTTTGTTTGAAGCTTTAACCTTGAACTTTCAAGTTTTTTTGTTTTTTTTTTAGTGCAAAATGTAATGCTTGCTTTAATGTTTTTTTTCTTTCCATAACATTATGTATGACATGATTCTTCCAGGAATGTTCTCACTGTGTTTATCAGTGTTTTAAGAGTCACGTTCTATCTTAGATTTTATTTTAGAACTCAGGCAAACAGAGATTAGATTCCAGATTTCATTTATATAGATTTGAGCAAAGCAGTAATTTGAACATTTCTGTTTTTCAAAGAACACTTGTAGGTAAATTCTGCAGCTTCCCAGTTTGAAGCTGATTGCTATGTCTGGCCATTGACAGCCACAAAAGCAAATATATATCAGTTTGGAATGTGTCATCCTCTACCAGGAGGTTTAACATCTATATAAAGTTTCCAAAAGGAGCCTAAAAACTTCTTTTGAAGGATCACGGAGAATTCACCGAAGGGTTTCTTCCACAAAGGAACATCAGACACTGAGAGCTCGATTCTATTACCAGCGCTAAAACCGGTGTTAGAAGAAAAACAAATAGTGTGAATTTTGCAAGCGTGTTACGTCGGTATTCTTTTGCTGAACCACAGTAAAACAAAACTGGCGTAGACAGCACTTTTCAGAGTACTAACAAAATTGGCGCTGTCTGCTTTTATTCGACTACCGCCTTCAAAAAACTGGCAAAATGTCAAAGTTCAAGGAAATAGGCGTACCTTCGACGACAGAACGATCAAGTTTAGTGTTATCAGAAAAAACAAGAGAACAAAGAAAGGCGCCTTGTTGTAGTAACTTCGGGATTTTTTATACAGCCACCGATACACCCCACTCGTGGGTACTCACAAACACAATGTGCTATCCAGTCATTTATGTAACAGATAGCTTTATTAGCGTTTTGGGTTTTAAACACTGGCCCCAATCCAAATATAGCGCTGCTTCTCCTCTCCTCGTCCTCTCCAGACGTTAACACAGTCAAAATCCAAAATCCACAAGGGAAAAAATGAGAGGGAGCGCCCAATCGTGAAATACAGTACAATATTGTGAAACAATAAAGATCTGTATAAGAAATACACTCACGTGTCCTTAATGTCAACTACTAATTTACATTAGAGTCGACTGTTTCGCATATGGAGAATATGTTACCGTCTCCACTTGGTACTCCGTCACCGGATCATCCAACATTGAAAAAAATCCAAATACTCCTCCAAAAGTATCAAAAAAAGATTTTTAATAACAAAATTGATGTATAAAAAATATGTAAAATACACTAGGCTAACGCGTTTCACGAGTTTCAAACTCACTTTCTCAAAGCCAAAAAAATATATATAAATATATATGTAAGTTTAGTGTTAGATGTGTTCCCCACATAACAAAATACGACATAGAGTGCCCCCTTCGATATATTTACCCCCCCTTTTAAAAGTCGACGATAGTGATTTTCTTTCACCACATTAATTCAACAAATATTGTGCTAGACACTTTAACCCCTTAAGGACTGACCGCGCACGCACGGTGCGGTCACTTAAGGACCAGGGACCTTTTTTTTTTCTGAATCCGATTCCGGACTCCCTGAACGCCGTGCAGCCGCGCGGGGAGCCCGGAATTCCATGATGGTCCTGGACCGTCATGGGTCCTTAAGGGTATAACAACCCATGACAGTCCAGGACCATCATGGGTCATTAAGGGATTAAAATTCAACTTACAGTGCTCCCATGACTTTCTTTCAGCATTTACATCCAACAATTTTCTTCTCCTTTTTTTTCCCCGACATGCCCTCATATTTTGTATTGTAAGATTAACCCTGTGAGTACCAGAGAGGTAGCAACACATTGCAAAGGGTTAAAATAATTAGTGGAAGCAGCACTCCTCAATTTTAAATAAACCCATATCTTGATTCTTTTTTCTTTTTATAGTCCTGTAAGAAGTTTATTGTAACATTAATTAGTGGTTATGTAGTGATATAGTTATAAAGGAAATATACATAACATATATAATCAATATCTGCACAGGTGTTAGAACATTTAAATCCTCATATAAAATGATGTATTGAGCCGACCGACATTATATTGTAGATACTGGTCATGTTGAGGAGATTCATATCTTCTTTGAGACAGGATATGTTTAAACTTCAAGTAATTATCAACAAAACTCTATTTTATTAGATCAGCTCTTCTAACTTCAATTATCTGTATGAGCCACCCTTACACTGCCAGTCCCTTGTGAACCCAAGGCTGTAGAAGCCTCAGAGTTCTCACAGTATTCAGTCAGTGTGCTCAAAAATAGACATGTGCGAAATCATTCGGAGACATTCGGATTTCGTCGAAAATGGGGTCATTCGGAGACATTCGGCCAATCCGAAACTCAAGGGTCATTCGGCAAAAATGATCCGACTCTGAACAGCCCAGGACTGAAATTCGTCGAAACTTTCTGAAGTTTTGGCATTTGACAAATTTCCAAAAGTTTTGACTACTTTTGACCAGGACTTTTTTGTACTTCCTGTGCGCGCTCAATTACTTTCCCTCCATAATTTTCCCTCCATGTCTCTAGTCCAATTCCATTCTCCATTTCATGCACTACTTCCCTCTTTTGTCTGTATTCCAATAGCCTTCTTCATTTCATGATGGGGGTTGGACTAATGACACAGTCACACAGACAGACAGCCTGCATTTCCTCATTGGGTTGTTGGAGCTCAGAGAGAGAAGAGATTAGAGAGTGTACAGTTGTTGTGTAGGCAGGCAGGTAGCATTAGGCTAGGCATAGGTAGGCAGCCAGCATTAGTTCCAGTTATTGCCACTGCAAGAGCGAGTAATATTTGTTCGTATGCAAAATATAAAAAAATATTAGGTATTTGTTCGAATAATTTTCAATGTCACATCAACCAGTCTGACGGTCCTATAGGCATGCAGGGTGCCTTTTCGCCACCGCAAGGGGGTCATCTGTGTTTCTTAAAAAAAAATATAAAAAGTGCAAGTCATTTGTTTGAATACTCTTCAATCACACTGCCAGTGTCACAGTTGTATAGGCAGGCAGGGTGCCTTTTCGCCACTGCAAGGGAGACCCACATGTGTTGGTTTTATTAAAATTATTCCTAATGCAAGTTATTTGTTTGAATAATCTTCAGTGTCACAGTTGTATAGGCAGGCAGGGTGCCTTTTCGCCACCGCAAGGGAGACCCACACGTGTTGGTTTTAGTAAAAATATAAAAAATACAAGTGATTTGTCTGAATAATCTTCAGCGTCACACTGCCATTGTCAAAGTTGTATAGGCAGGCAGGGTGCCTTTTAGCCACCGCAAGGGAGACCCACATGTGTTGGTTTTAGTAAAAATATAAAAAATACAAGTGATTTGTTTGAATAATCTTCAGCGTCACACTGCCATTGTCACAGTTGTATAGGCAGGCAGTGTACCTTTTTCGCCACCGCAAGGGAGAGTCACCTGTGTTTGTTTTATTAAAATTAATAAAGTCAAACTGCCAGTGTCACAGCTGTATAGGCAGGCAGGGTGCCTCTCTTTCCTCCTCCATGCTGAGGTAATGAATAAGCAGCACACCTCAGATAACATTTGCAAAGCACTGCAGAACATGGTGGCGCAATGGCTAGGGGAGCAGGCAGGCACACAGGCGCAAATGGGGTTTGTGGTTACTGATGGTGCAGCTAACATGATCAAGGCTCTCCGGGATGGCAGATTTGTGGGTGTGCGCTGCTCAGCGCATATTCTGCATCTAGTAGTGAAGGCTGCTCTTGAGGATGGCAGTAACACTGGAAGGTTGTCAGCACTTCTGGAGTCGTGCCGACAAATTTCTGGCCACTTCCATCGGAGCGTCAAAGTTAGCCAGCTACTCAGGGAGGAACAGAAAAAGGCAGACCTCCCAGAGCAACGCCTAAAACAAGATGTTGGGACCAGGTGGAACTCCACCTTACATATGCTAGAGAGAATCCTGGAACAGAAAAAGGCAATTCATGCAATGTCATGTCACCATTTCATTGGCAGTAACAGAACACTGGGCAGGGCTGACTGGGCCCTGATGGAACAGGTAGTGACAGTCCTTACGCCTTTTCGTGCTTTGACGGAACTTTTGAGCAAAGAGAACGCTAGTCTGGCAGAAGTCCCCTCTTCACGCACCTCTCCTTAAAATTGGATGATTTCCTTTCCCATAGGGAACGCTTGCCTGGTGCTGAGGGTAATATACTTCCAGATGTTGCTGCCCTTCTAACTAGATTGAAGAAGGAACTTACTCGGCGCATGGAAGAGCGCATGGACAATTGTCCTGAGTTAATGCTTGCCGCAATTTGCGATCCTCGAATCAAAGGCAAGTTGGCACTTCGTTCCAATTCCGTCAGTCTCTGAGAAGGGTTAAGTGAGGTGATGATTTAGCACAAGATTAACCCCTTAATGACCGGCCGCGCGCGCACGCCCGGCACTTAATGACGGATTTTTCTTCTTCTTCATTCTAGCGAATGACTTCCGGGACTTACCAGGTACGTCCTCTGTCACTAAGTGACAGTTTTTGCGGGACGTACCTGGTAAGTCACTTGTCGCAATGGGGTTAATGTATTTTCAATACACAAATTAGTTTAGACACACATACTGCAGTTTAAACAATCATTGATGTTTATTCTTGATGTAGTATGAAACACTACAATGTATATACACATAGACTTATCTGATATGAGGGGAAATCAGGATAGGAAAACGAGAGAGAGGAATTTGGGTACTAAACAGGGACAGTAGGGTAGGAGGCTGGTACCAGGAAATGAAACCTTAACCTTTACCCATGTACTAACATAGAATGTGACATGTAGTTTGTCCATGTTCGAGTCGACCACTTATGTTGAGTAGGATGTGACAGGTATGGGTTTTCGATGTTCGAGCATATGTTATATTGAATAACAGGCATGGGGTTTCAATGTTCGAGCATATGCTAAGTTGAATGACAGGCATGGGTTCTCGATGTTCGATGTTTGCATTGTGACTGGCATCCCATGCTGGAGTAGAGGTGACATGCACAGACTGGCACTGTACGACAATGTCCGTTTTTGGAATCGATCTTTTTCTAAATGCACACCCTGTCTGCAAAGAATGATAGCAGCGTGCACGGAAGCGCACTGCTATAATTTAACCTATGTTAAATTCGGCCGAATAATTCGGAATGGATCAGAATTTCATTTGAATTGAATAGGCCTGGTCCGAAATTAGGATCATCCGAATTAGAAAAAAAAAATTCGTCCGAATTCAAATTTAATCGAAAATTTTGCCTGTGCACAAGTCTACTCAAAAATACTTTGTTGCAAGAGCTGATTGGAGCTTATTGTCGGCTTTTGGCAGCAAGCCACACATACACGTTGGCTGTGAGAACTCTGAGGCTTCTACAGCCTTGAGCTCACAAGGGACCGGCAGTGTAAGGGTGGCTCATATGGATAATTGAAGTTAGAAGAGCTGATCTAATAAAATAGAGTTTTGTTGATAATGACTTGAAGTTTAAACATATCCTGTCTCATAGGAGATATGAATCTCCTCAACATGACCAGTATCTCCAATATAATGTCAGTCAGCTCAATACATCATTTTATATGAGGACTTAAATGTTCTAACAACACCTGTGCAGATATTGATTATATATGTTATGTATATTTGCTTTATAACTATCACTACATAACCACTATTTAATGTTACAATAAACTTCTTACAGGACTATAAAAAAAATAACAGAATCAAGATATGGGTTTATTTAAAACTGAGGAGTGCTGCTTCCACTAATTATTTTAACCCTTTGAATGCCAGAGGGGTAGCAAACACAGTGCAACGTGTTGCTACTGCTCTGGTACTCATAGGGTTAATACTGCAATATAAAATACAAGGGCATATCGAAAAAAAAAAAGAAGAAGAAAAATGTCGGATATCAATGGTGAAAGAAAGTCACGGGAGCACTGTCAGTCATATTTTAAAGGGGGGAGGGGGGTTTAAAGTGTCCAGTACAATATTTGTCGAATTAATGCGGTGTAAGAAAATCACTATAGTCGACTTTTAAAAGGAGGGGTTAATATGTTGACGGGGGGCACTCTATGTCGGATTTCTATGCTGTATACTGTATTCTGCACTGCTTTTGTTTGAACAACGATGGTTTTGAAACTGTCGTTATGGCTTCTACTCCTCAACCTCTGAGGCACAGAATTTCCAACTTAACTTGTATAAACAAAACAGGGCTAATACTGAGTGTGGGTAATAGGATACTACTCACATGTTGTTTTTAATTGATTCCTATGGGCTTTTTTTTGACTGGCGGAAAGTATAATTACCACTGATTTTGTTTTCACAAGTCGGGTAATAGGATAACAAAAACTGACTTCAAAAAACATAGCGCCTGGGTTTTTTTTTTTTAGCTCTGGTAATAGCATCGAGCCCTGAGATCTCCATTAAAGGGATAGTATTGTCACATTTTAATAAAACTGAATCTTGCAGCTATTCAAAAACTAAACTAAACGATCCCAATCCTATCACTCAAACCTTTATGGTCTGAGAAATAATCACAGCTAAAGTTTCCCCCTCCATCCCATTTCCCTGACGTCAGCGCTCTAGCTGACTGCAGGGGAATTCAGACCTGGGACCATTGGAGGCTCTTCAGCAGAGCCAAGATCGAGAGACATAAAAAGAGTTACTTCACTGGAATGATCTACAAAGTGTGCCTGGTTTGCAAGCACATAGGAGATAGGACTGGGAGTGTTTAGTTTAATTTTTTAATAGCTACAAGATTTAATTTAATTAAAATGTGACAATATTATCTCTTTAAAGTACTAATACCTCCTAATAATAACCTCCCCACTTATCTTTCTATGGTCTCAAAATCCTAATGCCCCCTATGAATTCTGTCCTTGTAAGTTAGTTCAAGAGATAACATTTTCTGTCAGTCCTGGCTCATGTACATGGAGGCGCTTGACACAAAAGAAAATACCGCACTGATACGCAGGAGGATTAAAAACAACTTTATTCACATAGATGACACAGACACCCCATTAACTGGAAATCTCACGCGTTTCGCACAACAGGTACTTAATCATAGACATAAAGAATCTCTACAACATTCTCCCTTATATAGGAAGTGACATCACCCATCCAATTAAACAACCTGGAGCATGAAAGACGATAAAATATAACCCTTTCATGTCTATATGGATGTAGGCCATAAACTTAAAGTGCTGAATATTATCAGCATCCAAACATGACATATCATGTACGTGGAGGCGGACATGAGAGTTGCTGGCAGTTTCTCAAACTGAAGCTGGCAGAGTGGCAGTGTGCATCAGCCTACGTATCCAGAGGGGTGCACATCGGGAAGATCTCCATGTGGGTAAATTACAGTATCATTGATTTCAGTGCAAAGAAAATAGAGGAAAAATGTAGAAAAATTACATGGAAATTCCCACTGAAGGTGAGAAATGCCATTTTTTTAAAATGTTTTGCTTTTGTGGCAATAATAAATTAAAAAAACAAACAGCACATTTTTGACTGATATGTGACAGAGGCAGACAGGAGATTCCTTGTCCTGACCTGTGACTGAGACTGTCAGTGACAGGTACATACATCATACATTATTTTTAGATGGACGAAAACAACAGTAGACATGCTAAAGGCTCTGCTGTGTACTTCACAGTAAAAACCCAAACTATTTTCATTATGTCGATCAAACGTGCTAGGAGCGGTGGGACGCAGGAAGATTGCATGGACTTGTTGTTGATAGTAAAGTTGTATTACAATAAAAATCACTGCAACATATTTGCTGCAGGTTGTGCAATAAATCATGATAATCCTCCTCCTCCTGAGGGGTCTGTTTGTGAAACTGACAAGAAAAGTTTCACCACCACCAGTAGTGATACTAAACCATTAACAACACCAGTGATGGTGAGGAGTGGCATTTAGCAGTTAGTCCAACTGCTGTATCAGACAGGGACCGTATCATCACGCCATGATACTTTCCTGTTATCCGGAACCATTTTCAAAGGTAATTCCTGTTGTTGTTATTTCCTGTCAGAATCTGATTATGATAAAGATTTTGTTTCAAGATTTTTTCCCCTGCTGTTATCTGTCTGGTCTATGGACTGGATTCCACATCTGAGAAGAGATGGCTTACACTAGGTAAAAGGGGCGGGAGGGGAAACTTTGCTTGTGAATATCTCTCAAACCATAAAGGTTTGAGAGATAAGACGTATATCGTTCTTCATGTTTTTTTAATGCCTACAAAATAAAATAAAGTTAAAACAAAGTATTACTATCCCTTTAAGTTCAGTAGTATCACTGAAATGTTTTCCTCCCAAATGCATGACTTTACACTTTCTCACATTAAACCTCATATTCCTTTTGATCACCCAGTCTGCCATGTTATGTAAATCCCTCTGTAAAAAAACCCTCCTTCTCAGAATTTATTACTTTGCATAATTTAGTGTCATCTGTAAATATTGTTATTTTGCTTTCTATACCTATTTCCAGGTCATTTATACATAGTAACATAGTAAATTAGGTTGAATAAAGACACAAGTCCATCAAGTTCAACCTTCTCCTCATACCCCAGTAATTTTATAGCTTTCCTGCTACTAAATAAATTAGTCTTTATCAGACCTTCCTGATCTGCCTACTGATAAACAGTATAACTCTGTATGTCTCCCTTTTGAAAGAAATGTATCTAATCTTCTCTTAAATGTATCCATTGTATCTGCCATAACCACCTTCTTGGGCAAAGAATTCCACAATTTAACAGACCTTATTGTAAAAAACCCTTCCTCTGCTGAAGTCTAAATCTCCTTTCCTCTAATCTCTAGGGGTGTCCCCTGGTCATCTGATCAGGCCTTGGAATAAATAGCTCACCGCAGAGATCCTTGTATTGGCCTCTCATATACTTGTACAGTGTGATAAGGTCTCCTCTTAGTCATCTTTTCTCTAGAGTAAATAAACCAAGTTTGTCTAGTCATTCCTAAACATGTTAAAAAGCAGAGGACCAAGTGCTGAACCCTGACGTACTCCACTCTTAACTTTAACTGTATTGGGAATTTTCTATTTGCAACAACACACTGTTCCCTATTCTTCAACCAGTTTTGTATCCAATTGCAAAGGTTATCCCCTAACGCCAATTTCCTTATTTTACACACCAGACTCCTGTGTGCCACTGTATCAAATGACTTTGCAAAATCTAGATATAATACATCTACTGCTTTATCACAATCTAGGTTGCTACAAATGACTTGTTTGGCAAGATCCATTTCTCATAAAATGAAATCTTGATTCCAGATAATAATCTTATTTTCCTCATTGTAATCCCAAATATAATCCCTTATTATTCCTTCTAGCAGTTTTCCCAGCATGAGTACTTCCTGAAAGTTCAGACGGGCAGCATGAGTCATCAGTTTCCATCACATTCTATGAAGAAATGTTTGTCAGTGACTCATCTCACTCAGAAAAAGCAACAGATTAAGTAACTGGAATCTGAACACTAGTGGGCACTGTCAAATAAAAAAATAAAAAAATAAAAACAAGAGTTTAAAATGTAATTACTCTGGAAATATGTCTCTTTCAGCAGCAGGGGGACCCTTGCTTTACTCAACAGTAAAAGCCCAACGATATATATTTTTTCATAACAAAGGTTTGCTACTCCTTAAATATAACAATATATATTTTTCCTAACAAAACTTTACTTTAAAATTATGGTCAGTAAATGGACACATAAACCAGCAGACATAAACTGCCAGGGAACTGGGATAGCTCCAGCCAATCTTACAACTCAATTTGGGCGTGACACAGAGGAGAGTACTCTCACTAAAAGATACGAGTGTCCAGTTCTTGGCCACCACTGGTTAGGTTAAATATGCTTCATCTTCCTGTGTTCCATCTATCTACATCCATCAGGAATGTGGCTTACTAACTTCTCTGTTTTCATTTCAGTGATGCTTCAATCACTCCAGTCTGGCAAGTATGTTGCACTTTATACATCTGTCAGTTAAGGATTTTGTCCTCCAGTCAGTGTCTAGTATTCCTCCTCTGTCCTGTATATCGACCTCCTTGTCCAGCCAGTCTACGTGAAAGAAACATCTGTTTCAACACTTTGTGAAAAAAGTTTAAGATGGATTTTTTTCCGCTGAGCTCACGTTAATGCAAAAGCAATTCTCAATATGTATCAGTATCAAATGTACAATTTATCATATGAGATATTATTCATACATTTACAATATTGAGATAATCTTTAGCTCTGGGATGGTGACATGTTCAATGTAATTTTGCTGAATGAATTATTGGTATAGCGCTGTAATAAAATAATTTAAGGAACAGACTTGTTTGATGCTGATTACTGAACAATACATACTTGGTTCCAAACGCACTGATAAAATCAACTATGACAGTGACAACTATAGTGATTGATTTAGAGGCTTACAGCTCTTAAAGTTTCTCCTGTCTAGGCTTGCTTGCTATAAAGAAATTGTTTTGAACTAGATAATCTAATATGTTAAAGTAGCAATTCTGAAGGGTAAAGAGGTGAAATTATGGTGAAAGACATCGACATCATAGTAGGCAAATGAAAATCATTGATTGGGGCAAAGTGTCTTCTGACTAAGATGGTTGCCTAACCTGAGATCTCCTCTCACAATGGGCAAATTTAAGCCTATATTTCACCTTTTTTTCACTTTTATGCTCCACTGTGGTGGATCCCGCAAAGCTGGGAGGTATGCTGAAGAGTTCTCTCTAAAATCCGTATGTGGGGGACATAGCAGACAAGATGTCACTCTAACTTCTGTCAACAAAACAGGTCTTGTCAAACTAACTTGATTGCATTTTATGAAAACGTGAGTAAAAATATAGATGTGGGAGCGGCGGTTGATGTGATCAATTTAGACCTTCCCAAGGCATTTGATATGGTTCCACACAACAGACAACAGATTTAATGAAATAGGCCTAGGGGAAAACTTTGTGTTTGGATTGGAAATTGGCTGAAAGATAAAATGCAAAGAGTGGTAGTAAATGGCAAGTTCTCCAGTTGGATAAACGTGATAAGTGGAGTACCTCAGGGATCTGTTCTGGGTCCTCTTCTTTTTAATTTGTTTATTAATGACCTCCCAGAGGGAGCCATGTATCAGTGTTTGCCGATGACACAAAATTAAGTAAGGTAATAAAGTCTCAACTGGATGTGTCTTCATTACAAGAGGATTTGGACAAATTGAGCAACTGGGCAGACAAATGGCAAATGAGATTCAATATAGACAAGTGTAAAGTTGTGTATTTTGGGTATAATAATAAAAATGCAACATATAGTTTAAATGGTGTTTCTCTGGGGAAATCTACTAATGAAAAGGATTTGGGAGTAACGGTAGACAGTAGACTTAGCAGTAGCGTGCAGTGCCAGCTGGCAGCTGCAAAGGCCAATAAGATATTGGCATGTATTAAAAGGGGTATTGACTCAAGGGAGGAAGATGTTATTATGCCTCTTTACAGGTCCATGGTAAGACCCCACCTAGAATATGCTGTTCAATTCTGGGCGCCCTTTCTGAAAAAGGACATTATGGAGCTAGAGAAAGTGCAGAGGAGGGCTACAAAACTAGTAAGGGGAATGGAAAGTTTTAGTTATGAAGAAAGGCTAGAAAAGTTAAACTTGTACACACTAGAGGGAATATGATAACACTATATAAATATGTTCAGGGCCCGTACAAAGGGCTCTTCAAAGACCTGTTCATTAACAGAACAGTACAAAGGACAAGGGGTCACCCGCTTAGACTTGAGGAAAGGAGATTTCATCTACAACAGCGGAATGGTTTCTTTTCTGTAAGGACAATAAAGGTATGGAATTCACTGCCTGAGGAGGTGGTGCTATCGAATACATTAGATGCCTTTAAAAAGGGCCTAGATACTTATTTAAAAGAGCAGAACATAGAAGGCTATGCATGTTAGTATTGGCATTAATATTTAGTTAGTGCTTGTTGATCCAAGGAGAAATCTGATACCATTTGGAATTAAGAAGGAATTTTTCCCCCCATTCAAGGCAGAATTTGAAAGTGCTGTATTGAGGGTGTTTTTGCCTTCTTTTGGATCAACGATGGTAAACAGGAATAGGAAAAGGGTTGAACTAGATGGATGCAAGCCTTTTTTCAACCTAAATTACTAACATGGAGATATTGCCCTAACCTCATTATCTTATGAAAGGTAACCTCATACAGTTATCTGTAAAACAAGATCTAAAACACTATTGTTACAGACATCAAACCAACTGTACAGGATGAAAAATCTGGTCTTCACAAAGACCTCAAGCAGCTTGGTAACGCTGGAACAAGACAGGGAAGAAGTGTTCCAGCAGCAACATAATTTGTAACAATTGCTGGACCAACAACAGGATGAGATATTGACCTTCTCACTAAAAAAATAGATGACCTGGGTAATCGAGTATGCAGGAACAACATCTGGATCTTGGGCCTGCCATAGTAAATTTCTGGGATGGACCTCCAAGGTTTTTTGCAGTCAGTCTTCTCAGATATCCTGAGACCTGTCTTAGAACCACAAATCCAGATCAAGAGAGTTCACATAGCTTTCAGACCTAGGGGAGAAAATGGGGATCTTCATCGCAATGCGATTTGTTGTTGTATCACCTTTAAAGATAAAGAATGTGTCATAAAAAGAAGCAGAGAGCTTGGTGGAATAAAATAAAGGTGTTCTTCTGCAAGTTTCTCAGGACCTTTCCACATGTTCCCTTCAGATGAGAAGGACCCTATTACATTTGATGGCTCACCTCTGAAGCCAATAAAACATGTAAATGGTGATTCCCCTGGGAGGGACCTCCAAGGTTCTTTGCAGTCAGTCTTCTCAGATATCCTGAGACCTGGCTTAGAACCACAAATCCAGATCAAGAGAGTTCACATAGCTTTGAGACCTGGGGAGAAACTGGGGATCTTCATCACAATGCGATTTGTTGTTTTATCAGCTTTAAAGATAAAGAATGTGTCATAAAAAGAAGCAGAGAGCTTGGTGGAATAAAATAAAGATGTTCTTCTGCAAGTTTCTCAAGACTAGTGATGATCGAGCACCCCAATGCTCGGGTGTTCGGGTGCTCTGGCCGAGCACCCCCGGAGGCTCGAGTGCTCGGCCGAGCACCCGAGCCCCATTGAAGTCAATGGGAGGACTCGAGCATTACACCAGGCACCCCCTGCTCTGATGAGGGGAGGGTGCCTGGTCCATAGGAAAAGGGCAGAAAATGATGGAAACACCACAGAAATGGTTCAGGGACAGCATAGGGAGGATGTCTGGATGCATCTTGGACTCCAACGTCTCTGCTGGGAACAATGTTTCGCCCGTAGTACACCATTTTTACAGACTGACCGTAAAACACACAAAAAGGAAGATAAAAACGACTTTAGGCGAAAAATTGTTACCAAACAGTATTTGCTGTATATTTACTTGTATATCATCTGCAAATTCTGCAAAAAATTTCATCGATTTTTCGGAACTGGGGCCATGATTAAGAGGGAAACATGCGCAGAGGAAAATTCTGCAAAAAATTTCAGCGATTTTTCGGAACTGGGGCCATGATTAAGAGGGAAACGTGCGCAGAGGCAAATTCTGCAAAAAATGTCATCGATTTTTCGGAACTCGGGCCATGATTAAGAGGGAAACGTGCGCAGAGGCAAATTCTGCAAAAAATTTCCTCGATTTTTCTGAACTGGGGCCATGATTAAGAGGGAAACGTGCGCAGAGGCAAATTCTGCAAAAAATTTCCTCGATTTTTCTGAACTGGGGCCATGATTAAGAGGGAAACGTGCGCTGAGCCGACCATCTAAAACATTATGGGTGAGGGTCTGCTGCGGAGCTGACCATCCTAAACATTATATGCGAAGGCCCGCTAGTGAGCTGACGCTATAAAACATTATATGAGAGGGCCCGCTAAGGAGCTGACCCAATAAAACATTATATGAGAAGGCCCGCTGGTGAGCTGACCTATACAAAAATTGTCAAACAGCACCCGCTGGTGAGCTGGCTCTATATAAAAATTATATCACAGGGCCCGCTGGTGAGCTGGCCCTATATAAAAATTATATCCCAGGGTATATGGAAGAGAGTCAACCATATACCCATTTTTTGGGTAGAAGGGGTGAATGGGAATACAGAGTATTCCCATCATTGTAAATAACATATTTAAAGTGACTTTATGTTCACCCGGGGCTTTCCTCCAGTGGAGTGGAGAAGTCAGGGGAAATCCAGGCCTTGTTCATTTTTATAAGTGTCAACCTATCAGCATTTTCGGTGGAAAGGCGGATACGCTTATCTGTTATGATGCCACCAGCAGCACTAAATACCCGCTCAGACAGAACGCTGGCGGCAGGGCAGGCCAGCACCTCCAAGGCGTAGAGTGCCAGTTCATACCACATGTCCAGCTTGGACACCCAGTAGTTGTAAGGCACAGAGGGATCATTGAGGACGCTGACACGGTCTGCTATGTACTCCTTCACCATCTTCCAAAACTTTTCCCTCCTTGTGACACTAGGCTGCGCATCAGGGTGAGGGTGCTGGCGGGGTGTCATGAAGGTGTCCCACGCCTTGGAGAGTGTTGCCCTGCCTTTGTCGGAACTGCTGTGTGCTCCCATTTTCTCCCCTTCTCGTTGGCCAAGGTAGCACGTACTCTGCCGCCAGCGTTGTCAGATGGAAAATTTTGGAGCAATTTTTCGACAAGAACCTTCTGGTATTGCACCATTTTGCTTGTCCTCTCCACCGGAGGAATGAGAGATGAGAAATTCTCTTTGTAGCGGGGGTCCAGAAGGGTGAACACCCAGTAATCCGTGTTGTCTAAAATGCGTATAACGCGTGGGTCACGGGAAAGGCAGCCTAACATAAAGTCAGCCATGTGTGCCAGAGTACCAACAGGCAAGATTTCGCTGTCCTCACCAGGAGGATGACTCTCAATCTCCTCATCCTCTTCCTCCTCTTCTGCCCACCCACGCTGAAGAGATGGAACTAAAGTTCCATGGCTACCCTCTGTAGCGGAGGCAACCGTGTCTTCCTCCTCCTCCTCCTCCTCCTCCGCCTCCTCCAATTGTCGCTGAGAAGACGAAGTGAGGGTGCTCTGGCTATCACCTTGTGTAAGCTCTTCCTCCCGCATTTCCACCTCTTCCACATGCAAAGCGTCGGTTTTAATTGTGAGCAGCGAGCGTTTCAGTAGACACAGAAGTGGGATGGTTACACTGATAATAGCGTTATCGCCGCTCACCATCTGTGTCGATTCCTCAAAATTGCGTAAAACCTCACAGAGGTCTGACATCCATTCCCACTCCTCACTTCTGATTAGAGGAAGTTGAACGGAGAGGCGACGACCGTGTAACAGCTGGTACTCCACTACTGCCCTCTGCTGCTCACAAAGCCGGGCCAACATGTGGAAGGTGGAGTTCCAGCGCGTGCTCACGTCACACAGCAGCCGGTGAGCTGGCAATTGTAAGCGCTGCTGCAGCTTCAACAGGCCGGCTGAAGCTGTTGATGACTTACGGAAATGTGCACACACGCGGCGCACCTTGGTCAAGAGATCATGCAAATTGGGGTAGGTTTTTAGAAATCGCTGAACCACTAAATTAAATACATGCGCTAGGCATGGTACGTGTGTGAGCTTGCCGAGCTCCAAAGCCGCCACCAAGTTACGCCCATTATCACACACAACCATGCCTGGTTGCAGGTTGAGTGGCGAGAGCCACTGCTCGGTCTGGTGACTAATCCCCTGCAACAGCTCTGAGGCCGTGTGCTGTTTGTCCCCAAGGCAGATCAGCTTCAGCACGGCCTGTTGACGCTTCCCCACTGCAGTGCTACACTGCTTCCAGCTACCGGCTGATGGGTGAGTGGCGCTGCGCGCAGAGAATTCGGAGGTGGAAACGGAGGAGGAGGAGCCAATAACGTAGGTGCTGGCGGAAACCCTGATGGAGGTAGGGCCCGCAATCCTCGGCGTGGGTAGCACCTGTGCCATCCCAGGGTCCGAGTCGCTCCCAGCCTCCACGACATTCACCCAGTGTGCCGTCAGGGAAATGTAGCGTCCCTGGCCACAAGCACTTGTCCATGTGTCAGTCGTTAAGTGGACCTTCCCAGTAACTGCGTTGGTCAGGGCACGGGTGATGTTACGGGACACATGGTGGTGTAAGGCGGGGACGGCACACCGGGAAAAGTAGTGGCGGCTGGGGACTGCGTACCGAGGGACAGCTGCTGCCATCAGGCTGCGGAAGGACTCAGTCTCCACAAGCTTAAATGGCAGCATTTCGATGGCCAGTAATTTGGAAAGGTGTGAGGTTAGTGCTATGGCCTGTGGGTGGGTGGCTGGGTATTTTCGCTTGCGCTCAAATGCCTGGGGTAACGACATTTGGACGCTGCGCTGGGACAGGGAAATGGATGTGGTCGCTGATGGTGCTTCAGATGGTACAGGTGCAGGGCGGGAGGTATGCGGGCCTGCGCCTTCGACAGGCGATTGGCCGGCACCGAAAACAGGGGAAGAGGAGGCAGTGGTGTGGCCTGCAGACACAGATTGGCGATCCGGGCGTTCCTCCCACTTATTACGGTGCTTGGATGCCATGTGTCGGATCAGGCTGGTGGTGGTGAGGTTTCTAGTGTTCATGCCTCGGCTCATTCTGGTGTGGCACAGGTTGCAAACTACAATTTTTTGTCGTCCGCACTTTCCTTAAAAAAACACCATACCGTGGAACACCTAGCCCTTGGCAAGGGAGATTTACGCAAGGGGGTGCTCCGTGGAACATTTGCGGGCCGGTTTGGTGCGGTCCGCCTTCTTTCTTTAGCCACACCACTGCCTCTTCCAGCCTGTTGCGGTGCTGCAGATGGCTCACCCTCAGGACTGCTGTCATCGCTCGGCTCTCCACCTTCCCAGGTGGGGTCAGTCACCTCATCGTCCACCAAGTCCTCCTCCACTTCCTCACTCTGATCATCCTCCTCATTTCTTGATCCCACCACATACTCAGTCATTGACAACTGTGTATCATCCTCCTCATCAAGGTCTTGAGACAGTAATAGTGGTTGATTTGCTGGCAACTGTGTCTCATCATCATCATCCACTTCCTTTGACCTTAAATGCCGTTCCCCTCTGTCATCTTCTTGTGATTGGGTACCCTCTAGAGGTTGTGAATCAGGGCACAAGATCTCATGTTCCTCTGCAAGCGTGCTTGGAGAGAGGTTCAAATGAAGGATTGGTGATGAGACGAGCTCCTCACTATATCCCAGTGTGGGATCACTTCTTTGGCCAGACCCTCTATGGTGGGAGGAAGGATGATCAGGGTGAGGATTATGTTGACCAGACTCTTGGCTACTGAGAGTGGACTTGGTGGAAGACAGGGTGGTGCTTAACCGACTGGAAGCAGTATCAGCTGAAATCCAACCGACCACCTGTTCGCAGTGGTCTGACCTCGAGAGTGATGTCCTGCGACGCCCTGTAAACTGAGACATGAAGCTAGGTATGGTGGATGTCTTTCTTTCTTGTGCTCTGGCACCAGGCACAGTTTCTACGCGTCCTGACCCGCACCCTGAACTATCAGGATCACGTCCACTTCCCCGTCCCTTTTTACCCGCCTTCTTCATATTACACGGAATATGTGCTGCTAATCTGCAACTTTGCACACTAAACAGAATGTGCTGCTTATCTGCGGCTAGGCACAGTGAACGGAATAAGTGACTTTTATTTTTTACACTTTGCACACTGAACAGAATGTGCTGCTAATCTGCAACTTTGCACACTAAACAGAATGTGCTGCTTATCTGCGGCTAGGCACAGTGAATGGAATATGTGACTTTTATTTTTTACACTTTGCACACTAAACAGAATGTGCTGCTAATCTGCAACTTTCCACACTAAACAGAATGTGCTGCTAATCTGCAACTTTGCACACTAAACAGAATGTGCTGCTTATCTGCGGCTAGGCACAGTGAATGGAATATGTGACTTTTATTTTTTACACTTTGCACACTAAACAGAATGTGCTGCTAATCTGCAACTTTCCACACTAAACAGAATGTGCTGCTAATCTGCAACTTTGCACACTAAACAGAATGTGCTGCTTATCTGCGGCTAGGCACAGTGAACGGAATAAGTGACTTTTATTTTTTACACTTTGCACATTAAACAGAATGTGCTGCTAATCTGCAACTTTGCACACTAAACAGAATGTGCTGCTTATCTGCGGCTAGGCACAGTGAACGGAATAAGTGACTTTTATTTTTTACACTTTGCACACTAAACAGAATGTGCTGCTAATCTGCAACTTTGCACACTAAACAGAATGTGCTGCTTATCTGCGGCTAGGCACAGTGAACGGAATAAGTGACTTTTATTTTTTACACTTTGCACACTAAACAGAATGTGCTGCTAATCTGCAACTTTGCACACTAAACAGAATGTGCTGCTTATCTGCAGCTAGGCACAGTGAATGGAATATGTGACTTTTATTTTTTACACTTTGCACACTAAACAGAATGTGCTGCTAATCTGCAACTTTCCACACTAAACAGAATGTGCTGCTAATCTGCAACTTTGCACACTAAACAGAATGTGCTGCTTATCTGCGGCTAGGCACAGTGAACGGAATAAGTGACTTTTATTTTTTACACTTTGCACACTAAACAGAATGTGCTGCTAATCTGCAACTTTGCACACTAAACAGAATGTGCTGCTTATCTGCGGCTAGGCACAGTGAATGGAATATGTGACTTTTATTTTTTACACTTTGCACACTAAACAGAATGTGCTGCTAATCTGCAACTTTGCACACTAAAAAGAATGTGCTGCTAATATGCAACTTTGCACACTAAACAGAATGTGCTGCTAATCTGCAACTTTGCACACTAAACAGAATGTGCTGCTAATCTGCGGCTAGGCACAGTGAACGGAATATGTGACGTTTTTTTTTTAAACTCTGCCCCCCAAAACAAAATATAACTGCTGCCCCCACACACAATAGTCCTAAAAAGGACTTTTGGGTCTTTTTGTTGTTGAAACAGACTTTTCTTCTCCCTACACTGACTTTCCCTTCCTATCCTCATCTCTCCCTGGCTAAGACTGAGCCGAACTCGCTGGTCAGGTGCTATACAGCACCCGATCACGGGTTCTGGCCAGCCAATCAGTGTAATGCCAGCAGCCAACATGGCTGCTGGCATTTCACTGATGTCAGAGCCTCCCCGCACGTTTATTGGCTGCGCAGCAGCCGCGAAACGTGCGGGGAGGAGACCCGAACATGGCGGGCGAGCACATGCGGTACTCGTACGAGTACCGCCATGTGCCGAGCAGAGCGATGCTCGAGCCGAACCGAGCTTCGGCCGAGCATGCTCGCTCATCACTACTCAAGACCTTTCCACATGTTTCCTTCAGATGAGAAGGACCCTATTACCTTTGATGGCTCACCTCTGAAGCCAACAAAACATGTAAATGGTGATTCCCCTTTAATGTACCTGTACAATATCAAGGGGCATATTCTACTTTTCTACTCTAAGAAGTACAGAAAATGTACATAGCTTTTACATTCTAGGTTTGTTTCCAAATGATTTTACCTCATGTGGCCTGTGGGAGTGGCCACAGGCATACAGGGCAAGTCTTCTCTTACACTTTTTTAAAGGGATAGTAATACTTGAAAATAATTTTATTTGCTATTGTAGCCCTTAAAAATACATTTAAAATGATGTAAGTCTTATCTCCCAAACCTTTATGGTTTGGGAGATATTCACAAGCAAACTTTCCCCCTGAGTGATGTCACCATTCTAGTTCTCAGATTTGGAATCCGGTCCCGGGACCAGCTGCTGCTCTCCAGAAGTGCCGAGATCACAATCTTTAAAAAGAATTTCTTCATTGGAATGGTCTACAAAGTGTGCTTGCAAGCCAGGCACACTTTGTAGACAGTTCCAATGAAGTAGTTATTTTTAAAGATCGTGAACACGGCACTGCTAAAGAGCTGCTGGTTGATCTGTGGACCGAATTCCAAATCTGTCCACTAGATGGCAGACTTGGCTGAAACAGCCAGGAAAAGGGAACTTTACTTTATTTTACTTGTGAATATCTCCCAAACCATAAAGGTTTGGGAGATAAGACTTACACCATTCTTAATGTTTTTTTAAGGGCTACAATATCAAATAAAATTATTTTCAAGTATTACTATCCCTTTAAACATAGTCTGTTATTTTTTTTTTTTTTAATTGCATACATGGGGACCTTCCTGCATACAAAAATAAAGTAAAAAGGGCCCCCCTGCTCTACGCGTTACTACCACATTTCCTCAGGGGTCATTTTTTACTTTTAATTTTTCTTTTATTTTTAGATTGGGACTTTAAGTGTTTAGAGTAGGACTTGCCACACTTTTGAAAGCGGCTATCTCTTACACCATAAAGGTTTGAGAGATGCTGCTGGTGTCATTTAACTCAGTTTATTAAGGGCTACAATATGAGGGATATTAATTTTGAAGTAATACTATCCCTTTAAATTAGGTATTACTGTCCCTTTAAGGTGTATAATGGGACTATCAACCAGTAAATCTTAGCGCTGATAGCACTAGTAGGGGCTAGAAACCTCATGGCCTCAGGTGAACGCTGTGCAGGATGGTTCGTGAGACTGGCTAATGGAAGGGGGCGGGAACCTCGCAGTGGGCATAGGAGGAACCAATGGTGTTAGTGCCGTGAAAGTGATAACCCAATGCGTATTGTGGCGTTAGTGCTCCACTTCCTCAGGGGTATAGGAACTGAACGATTGATCGTGACATAGGAATCGGAACTTGGAGCCTGACAAACTCCTTTTATGGAGTGATTAAAATAACCTCACACATTAACAATTATTTATCTTTGAATCCTGTGACCAATATATCTAGCCCCATTCTGGCCCGTAAATGTGTCCTTTGATGTGAATTCATTAAACTGGAATTTTCAGAAAGATTAGTCACAAGATTCTATTACTGGTGCTAATTTTATCTCTGCGTTTATCTCCAGGTTTCCCCATAGACTTCAATAGGAAAATGTTTGATAAAACGGGTGTTAACATTTAGCACCTGCAATAGAATCTAGCCCTAGATCTTTGGAAACTAAACACAAAGTGTCCCTTTCATTCGCCGGTTCTAACTAAAGAAGAACTGCCCCCTATGTATTTGCATATCTATCAATAAAGCTTTTTTGAAACAAAAAGAAAAAAAAAAAGAACTGCCCAAATCTTTACAGCAAAGATAAATAAATCATTAATTGTAATAAAGACAAACAATATCTACATGGAAAAATATAGAAAATGATTGGATAAAATAGTTCATATTAAACAGAAGCACCAGTTTATTAATCAAGTCAGGGAGAGGTCTAATGTCATTCTCAAATATTTCAATTGGATAGCAAGGGATTTTAGTGATTTCTATAATACTTCATCATTTGATCTATAATTTGATCTACTATTGATCTGTTGGAATGACCTCTTAACCTTGAGGAAAATGTACAGGTTAAAAGGATAGTAATACTTCATTTTACCTTTATTTTATTTTGTAGGCATTAAAAAAACATGAAGAACGATATAAGTCTTATCTCTCAAACCTTTATGGTTTGAGAGATATTCACAAGCAAAGTTTCCCCTCCCGCCCCTTTTACCTAGTGTAAGCCATCTCTTCTCAGATGTGGAATCCAGTCCATAGACCAGACAGATAACAGCAGGGGACAATATTCTTCCTATGATAACAATGAAATCCCTGCCTCCCTTGACAAGTTTTTCAGGTTTTTCCCTTATCTTAATTGAAGATTGTCCCTCTCTGCAGTCTACCTGGGCACCTCCCTTCTGATCTGGCTGAATAGTGAGACATCAGTAAAAGGGGCGGGAGGGGGACACTTTGTCATTGAATTACTCTGGAACTACAACTCTGACAGAATTGAAATAACACTCTCCAAAGTCCAAATACTATGACGATTAATTAGAGCTGCTTTTATTATGAAACATTACTATCCCTTTAACAAAGAGATCCCTTTAGGGAAGAGTCCAGGACCTAATGGATTCCTTGTCTCTTTCTATAAAAACATGTGCTCATTACTCTCTTAAAGTGAGAGTACCATCCTGTTCCTCTGCACGTTGGGGGAGATCAATAAAACTGTATTTATATAGAAAGTGTCTGAAAAATTGTCAGAAAGAGTTAAACTTTCAGAGACATTGTCACTGAGTACTAACTGCAGTCAGTTGACTTTTTGTAAAGTGAAGTGCAGATGGTCTTGTCCAAATAAGAATTGTGTCTCAATGTATTTATAAAGACATTTGAAATTAGTGATTAAAGCGGAAGTACCACCACACAACATCTTTAGCTTACTTAAGTCCCCATCTGGTAACTAGCTGCTTAGTAGAGCTAGTCACCAGAATTATTACCTGATTTAATAGATTTCTGCTCTCTTCCATAGCTGACAGTAGCACGGAGCGCAGACATCTTGCCATAGAGACGTCCACGCACCTGCGCTGTCAGTCCCTTTTGGAGCCGGCTGGCCCCTAGCAACGCTTCCTAGACCCAGCTGGGACTGACAGCTCAGGAGTGCGGACGTCACTATGGCAAGATGTCTGCACTTGTCCTACCTGTCACCCATGGAAGAAAGCTTAAATCTATTAAATAAGGTAATTATTCTGGTGACTAGCGCTACTAAGCAGCTAGTCGCCAGATGGGGACTTAATTAAGCTAAAGATGTTGTGCGGTGGTAGTTCCGCTTTAAATCATAATGCCAGGTGTAACTTGGTCTTAAAGTGCAAATTTCATCAAAATTAAATTGAACCACAAATCCTTATTAACATAGTGATTGCTTTTTTATGCTGAATAAGTCCGGCATTAATGGGAAATACAACTCGTTCAGCAGGCATCAGTGGGCAACAGTGCAGACATCTTGCAGCAAAGGCATCTGTGTGTCTGTCCTGGATTGGTGAATGGAGTTCCTTTGTACCTTACGGTACTGGAAGGGACTGATGGCGCACGTGCAGAGAGCGTCTATACCCTGCCGCTGATTCCTGCCGAAGAAGTTGTATTTTTCAATAATGCCAGACTTATTCAGCATAATAACAGTATGTATATGCATATCGCTATGTTGATAAGGATTTGGGGGGCAATTTAATTTTGATGAAAGTTCCGCTTTAAAGGGATAGTAATACTTAAAATGTAAAAAAAAATATGTTGTAGGGTTTATCCCCCTGGGTAAAACAAGAGTACTCCCACTGCTAAAAGGTGTTTCATTCAAAAGTTATTAATTTTCAAAGTTGAATTTTTTAGGTGCAATATCACAGTGGCCTGAAATTGTACAGTGGCGCTGTTGCTACACGATCCTATGGACAGCTCTGGTCCCGGGACCATAAATCTCCATAGGATGGTGTAGCAACGGCGCCACTGTACAATTTCAGGCCACTGTGATATTGCACCTAAAAAATTCAACTTTGAAAATTAATAACTTTTGAATGAAACACCTTTCAGCAGTGGGAGTACTCTTGTTTTACTCAGGGGGATAAACCCTACAACATATTTTTTTTTACATTTTAAGTATTACTATCCCTTTAATGGAAGTACACAGGGACAGCCATGTATGCAAAAAAAAAATTCTCAATTGTAAATATTCTAAGGAAATTCTTAGATTGACAAATTTCTGAACTTGACATTATTTGTTTATAAGTATGACCTGATGTTGTGAACTTAAGTGGAAGTTCTTAACCCTTTGAGTGCCAGAGGTTTATGCAATGCATTTATTTGCAGTGTGTTGCATACCCCCTGGCACTCAAAGGGTTAAACGTGCACTAAGAATGCTATATAAATGCGTCCCATTGTCCTGGATATGTGCAGTACTAACCAGGAGTATGGCATTTGGGGCTTGTACGTTGTTAAGTTCTAACAATGGTGAGAGAGCGCACTTAACCCTTTAACGACCCTGTATGTTTCAGGACCATCCCCGGACCTTAAGCACCGGAACCGGCGTGATGGTCCTTGCACGTACAGGGTCATTAAGGGGTTAAGCGCACTTTCTCACCATAGTTAGAACTTAAAACGTCATGGAATTACGTGTACCCTGAAATCTAATGCACACACACAAAAAAATGACCCGTGGTCCTTAACTGCCAGCCGCATGCTACTGTGGCTGGTCGTTAAGGGGTTAAATGCACCAAAATTATCACAATTTCTCAAATACTGCACAGTGCAAGAGCAGGGTTTTTTTCGGTTAACATGTAAGTGCAGAAAATGAGCTATGCTGGAAGATTTATCCATACCACCCCAGTATACCTGATTCCTTATCATTCTATTCTCATGTCATACTGATATGAATGTGCCAGCACAGATCATGTTATAGCCATTAACTTATTCTCTGTGCATTCGTTTTCAATTTGTTAACCCTTTGCGTGCCAGACTGGTACTCAACACATAAGCAATGCATTGCAAAGCAATAAGTTGCGTACCCCTCTGGCACTCAAGGGGTTAAAGTCTTCTCTTGCATCTAAGTCAGAAACCAAGATGGGTGTTTTTGCTTGGGGTGAGCAAACAATGCCTCAAACAGCATGTGCAGTTATTTTACTACAACTCCCATCACGCTCAGCAGCCATTGGCTCGTACAAAATAATGGGAATTGTAATCAAACAACAGCCAGAGGCCTGCAAGCCTCCATTACTGTATTAGAGGGAAGATTGACTCCAATACGATCATAAAATTGGTAACCTGGTAGCCCACACCTTTAAGATGTTTATGATTAAAGCAGTTAAAGAATTAATTTGTAATTGTGATGATACTGTCACCCTTTTGATGTAGGCAACATTATGAGGGTGACATTTCAATAGGATGTCCATTTGATATCTGATGTCGCCCTTTGATGTAGGAAACATTATGATGTCGCCCTTTTGATGGCCGTGAAATAGAGCACAACATTTCAATAGGATAACCATGTAATGAACCTGTTTTTGCACTTTTCATGCCAATCAATTTGTTATAACCAATATATATACTAATAAAAAGCTTAAGAAAGCCCATTCACTTATCTATGTTCCCTAAAAACCTACATTTGACACCTCCTAGCGTTCAAACACAAATGCACCTTTTAGACTTCATTAAATGGGGACGTAGTTTGCATTGTATTGTTTTTTCCCTGCTGTACATGAATCCATAAATAGATTATAATGTAGGTTACAGCTTTTGTTGAATCCAATTAGTTATCAGATATTCCAGACCATGACACAAATGCATCTTTCTTGAATAGGAATAAAGCATCAAGTGTCCATTAGCACCTTAACATGTCACATGGCATAACAATGCTTACTAAATATAGCCTGTGGCCTATTATACTAGGAATTACAGATGGAACTTGATTGAGATGCTTGAAGCAGATCACATCACAGAAAATGCTTTTGCAGCATATAAAAAAAGTAAAATTTGCATTGTGTTGCTGTCGCTCTGTTGTGGGTCATCATGAAAACAATTTCTGATACGAATCTTCAAGCCAGCAGACACACATATGTTCATGTAGGTGTTTAAAGGGACAGAAATGTTTCACAAAAACAGCAGCTCCAATTAATCATCATAGTATTTGGGCCATGGAGAGTGTTATTTCAATTCTGTCAGAGTTGTAGTTCAAGAGTAATTGAATGATAAAGTATCTCCCTCCTGCCCCTTTTACTGATGTAACACTGCTCCCCTCAGATGTGGAATCTGGTCTCGGACAGGTGACAGCAAGGGACAATCTTCTTACTTTGATCATAAGGAGAACCCTGACCCCTTGACTTTTTTTCAGGTTTTTCCCTTATTCTCACTGAAGATTGTCCCTCTCTGTGATCCATCTGGACAGTTTTGCTGCTCTGAGGTGAGCAGTGTTACATCAGTATAAAAGCGGAGGGAGGGGGATACTTTATCATTCAATTACTCTTGTACTATAACTCTGACAGTATTGAATAACACTCTCCATGGCTCAAATACTATGAAGATTAATTGGGGCTCCTTTTATTATTGTCAAGGTTTGGCTGATCTGCTCTACTCTGCTGCTCAGTTCTGTTGTCTGAGCTAATCCAGTGCTCTGCTATCCATTACTGCTACCTTCCCTTTGCTGGATTAGGCTGAATCAGCTGACCTCTCTGTGTCTGCTCACCTGACTGTTATCAGCCAACCCTCCCAGGGTATTTAAAGCAGCTTGGCTCACTTCCTGACTGTCCTTGTGTTTGCTTCTGGCTGCAGAGTGTTCTACTGCGTTGCTGATTTCCTGCATATGACCTGGCTTCC
The DNA here is from genome assembly GCA_037306005.1 of Rhinophrynus dorsalis. NCBI lineage: Eukaryota > Metazoa > Chordata > Amphibia > Anura > Rhinophrynidae > Rhinophrynus > Rhinophrynus dorsalis. The sequence goes on from CM074718.1 coordinate 679,549,500, forward strand.
TCTGACATCCCTTCTGGTTCCTGACTCCTGGCCTTGTTCTTAACTTCGCTGATCTCCGTATTCCTGACCCTGGCTTCACTGAGTACCTGTCTTGGTTTCTGACCACGGCTTGTCTTTTGGTTTACCCTTCTGGATCACGATTTTGCTTTGTTTGCTCTTGTTATTTCACTAAAGGTGTTTTGTATTTTTACATTTTTGTGTCTGTCTGGTTCGTGGTCCCTAACAATTGTGAAACATTACTATCCCTTTAATATGGGGATTTCCTAACCGCCAGCCTTAAGTGATTCTCTTTTTAACTCTTTGAGTGCCAGAGGGGTACGCAACACATTGCTTTGCAGCAAGACTGTCTGGATGGATCACAGAGATGGACAATCTTTAATTAGCATAAGGAAAAATCTGAAAAAACTGTCAAGGGTGCAGGGTTTTCCTTATACGCACAGTAAGAAGATTGTCCCTTGCTTTGAGCTGTCCGGTCAAGACACCAGATTCCACATCTGAGGTGAGCAGTGTTACAACAGGTAAAAGGGGCGAGAGGAGGGAGATACTTTATCATTCAATTACTTTTGTACTACAACTCTGACAGTATTGAAATAACACTCTCCATGGCCCAAATACTATGAAGATTAATTGAAACTGCTTTTATTGTGAAACATTACTGTCCCTTTATAGGGACAGTAATACTTCAAAATTACTATCCCCCATGTTGTAGCCACTAAAAAACTGAGTTAAATGGGACCAGCGGCATCTCTCAAACCTTTATGGTTTGAGAGATATCCACTTTCAAAGTTCCCTCTCCCCTGATGTCAGAATTCTAGCTGACAGCAAGGGAATCGGCGGAAGCTCTGCAGCTACACTAGTGATATTATAGAGTTTACAAGGGAAATGGGTTATGTTCTAGTGTAGCTCCATTTGGATTGTAGCTCTGTGGTATCTATTGTGTTGCTTCATTTCTATTGTAAGCTCTATGGTATCACTAGTGTAGCTCCATTTACAACAGCAATCAGTAAATTTAGTGAGGTGCAGTGGCCCACCAGCCCCGACATATGACCGGCCCAGGGGGCAATTGCCCCCCTGCCCCCCAGACCAGCCCTCCCCTGAAGACCTTTTAAGTAAAGGATATCTTTTTATTAACACGATCTCTGCACTGCTGCAGAGCCGCCGGCTGATCCCAGGAGAGGATTCCCCTGCTCTCAGCTAGAATGCTGATTTCAGGGGAAAAGGCAAAAAGATGGAACTTTGAAAGCGGATATCTCTCAAACCATAAAGGTTTGAAAGATGGCGCTGGTCTCATTTTAGTTTTTTTAGTGGCTACAACATGGGGGATAGTAATTTTGAAGTATTACTATACCTTTAATAATATGATTTCATAGAAAATATAGCGATTTCAGGATTACCACTGAAGGGTGGTATAAAGACACAGCTTACCATTCACTGAAGTATTACAAACCCTTGGAATAAAGAATAAAGAGATATTTCATAAGAGTTGGAGTTAAAAAAAGGGCTGTGTTATGAAAATTTGCTTATCCAGAAGCAAACTCTCCATAAGTGTAAAGAGCTTGACTGTGATGTGTAGAGAGGCCTTCTCTGGAGTAAAAAAAGAAAAAAAAAAAGAAAAAAAGAAATATGGTAAGTTTTTATAGTAAAGAACAGCATATAGAAGAAAATGAAAAAATGTGCCAGGTATTTCTTAAAGGAAATAAAACATTCTAGAAACCTGATCACAGAGTGAAAAATCCTTGTCTGGTATTAAAAACACATTTTTACATTTTTATAAGCTTTTATTATATATTGAAATTCTAGATGTTATGACAGACGCATTATAAGGACATTTAAATGATAAGTGCCTTCTAACAACAATCGTAACTGAAACTGAGATTTTAGCAAGCATTAAAAGTTATAAGAAAATAAATGTTCCTGGACTGGATGGGATACCCACTGAATGGTATTTATCTTAACAGAACATTTTAAAGGCTGATCTTTATACCGTTCTGATACATGTTTTATTTCCAAATAAAATGCAGAACTTGCAGAACACTAAGGCCTCAATTCAATTGGGTCCAATGGCAAAAAAAAACAGCCAACGGCACTTTTATAAGCATGGTAAGTGATTCATTTTATACGTCCTAACAATAGCTAACTGCAATATTAAAGGGATAGTAATACTTAAAATGTAAAAAAAAATATGTTGTAGGGTTTTTCCACCTGAGTAAAACAAGGGAACTCCCACTGCTGAAAGGTGTTTTATTCAAAAGTTATTCATTTTCAAAGTTGAATTTTTTAGGTGCAATATCACAGTGGCCTGAAATTGTACAATGGCGCTGTTGCTACACGATCCTATGGACAGCTCTGGTCCCAGGACCATAAATCTCCATCGGATGGTGTAGCAACAGCGCCACTGTACAAATAAGGCCACTGTGATATTGCACCTAAAAAATTCAACTTTGAAAATGAATAACTTTTGAATGAAACACCTTTCAGCAGTGGGATTACTCTTGTTTTACTCAGGGGGATAAACCCTACAACGTATTTTTTTTTACATTTTAAGTATTACTATCCCTTTAAAGGATTAGTAACGTCCAATAATAATTTTATGTTGCATTGTAGATTTAGAAAAAATAAATTATGTGGACAAATCCCATCTCTCAAACCTTTTTAGTTTGAGAGATATTCACACCTAAAGTCCCCCCCCCCACTCCCGTTCTCCTGACATCAGCGCTCTATTGACAGCAGGAGATCCTGGTTCTAGGACAAGCCGGCGGCTCTTCAGCAGAGCCTAAGTAGCGATATTTGAAAATAATTACTTAATTGGAACAGTCTACAAAGTGTGCCTGGTTTGTAAGCACACTTTGTAGACCGTTTCTGACATCAGGAGAAGGAGAGGGGGGAACTTTAGATGTGAATAAATCTCAAACTATTAAGGTTCGAGAGATGGGATTTGTCCACATCATTTATTTTTTCTAAATCTGCAAGGCAACATAAAATTATTATTGGACATTACTAACCCTTTAAAATCACAACGGATAATAATATATCTCCCATTGAGGACAATGCAACAGCTATCCTCGGAGCCATTCAAATGTGTGCGGTAGTGCTAACAGACCATAAATGGAATCATTTAACTGATGAAAATGCAGACCCAGTTTTTCTGGTGCGACACCACACAACGGATACTAAAAACCATCGTCGGACAAAATAAAGCAGAGAAACAACAGTTCACACAACATATAGCACATATCATAAGTACACCTATGGCAAAATTAACCCCTTAACGACCCTTGACGGTCTCAGTACGTCAAGGGTCGATCTGACTGAAGGACCCATGACGTACTATGACCGTCACAGAGTTCCGGGCTCCCCCCGCGGCTGCACGCCGTTCGGGGAGTTCGGAACCGGAAAAATTTAAAAAAATGCACCACGTTCCTTAAGTCATGTCGCGCAGCAGATCGCCCTTTTGTTTAGGGGTTAACCCCTAAACAACAAAAACCTAGCAACACCACAGGGACAAGGGCATCACAAAGCAACACAACACAATCCCACACACCATACAGCACAACAATACATATGTACACACAACACAATACAAATATCTATCAATCACAAAGCACCCCGAGATCACCTGTGCAACATTAACAGCCAATGGAGGCACAACACGCACCTCATAACTTCACATACGCACCTGACAGGTACACAGCAGTTACAACAAATCACACAAACAACAAGAGGCACACCGGCAAACACTTATCTGGACAACACGCTCCCTCCCATCAGTCACTCCTGACCTAATGACCATGCTAGGACAACACCCCACCACTGTCTTAAAGGGACAGATCATCCTCCTCAGATGTGGCGTGTTTACAGTAAGATCACTCAGAGAGAGAGAGACAGTGAGATATTATGACCAGTATGTTTACATACTTATATCTGCAAAGACAGAGGAGAAAAAGGTGCAAGGGTAAGGGATCATCAAACTCCCCCAAGCACACCTGTTCAATATCCTTCATCTATTGCAAATGATGATGCTCCAGCTGAAGAGCCACACAGAAGCCCATCCCATTTGGAGGACACACCTGCCAGCAGCACCCCATCTGTCACAACAGGATATCCCACATCTGCCACAGCTGCTGCAGTGACCTGTGGAGCAGCACAAGGATGACAGACAATCACCAAGGCCAAGGATATACAAGGGTCACGCTACTTTTAATGAAAGACTCTGAAGTCAGAGACAGCTACAGGTTGATGTCGTAAAGCATCAACGACCTATATGAGGTGATCAAACATGACATTGACCCAATTTACAGCACCAACCATGCCCTATCCAGATTGTAGAAGCAATCTATTTCATGGCAAGTGGATTCTTCCAGTTCACAGAAGGCTATGTATCTGGCATGTCCCAGGCTATGTGTTCAAGGGCACTGGCTCAGGTGTTGGCAGCCCTCAAGAGGAAGGACAGGACCTACATCCACTTCCCTTTCTGCCTCCTCACCTCCAAAGGGAGCGTTGTATTCTACCATACAGTACAGGCAGGGACAGACAGCGCAGGCACACAGATCCCACTTTGCCAAGATGTCTGTACTGTCATGTTGATGTGAGTCCCACACAAACTTATGATTGCAAATAATGCCAACACTTAACAAACATTATAACACTATATCCATGATTACCAGTTTAGTAACAATTAATGATACATGATACATGATAGTTCCGCTTTAGTGTAAGTGTGTGTGTTTAAAAAAAAACACATACTCATTCCTGATACACAATTTCCAGTGACTGAATACTTACCACAAGGAAAGTCTTAGTCCCCAGGAGTAACCCCTTCACTCTTGAATGACGTGGTTGTCCAGTACTTTAGCATTTGTAGGATAACTGCTGATGGTTCACTATTGAAATGTCGGCATATATTGGGTGACCATCAATATGGAACTTTACAAATGATGCAGGAATCAAAAGTGCAACATCAAAATGTTGACCCAATCAAAAGATCGACATTCTGATGTTGCATGCTTAATGGTCGCTAAATCCAGTGTGACATTCAATGTACACATATCAATGTATGTCTCCATCTGTGCCTTAAACCACTGAGTGCCAGAGAGGTCCGCAATGCATTGCTATTGTGTATTATTTTATTGTGCTTTTCTTGCAGAGTAAAAGAAGGGTATTCCCACTTTTGGGAGATATTTAATTCACAAATATTACAACTTCCAAAGTTAGTTATTTTAGGTCGTAAGGTTTTGAGCAGGGACCCCACGTTTTGTGTTGTATATATGTATGTACAGCTTTATTTATATGGTGCAACACAGTGTAAGCAGTGTCTTACATAGTAGTAAGAATAAATGGAGTTAAGCAAGAATTTTGATCATAGAAACAATAGAAGAGAGGTTCCAGCCCCAAGGAGCTTACAGTATAAATGGGTAATAGGAGACTGATAACAAGATATGAGCTTGTCTAGTACTTTGAGCTTCAGTACTTATTTTGTCAACAGGCAGTACATGGTGCTAGTGCCCCAGAAGATAGGATTTCAGGGAAGAGTAAAAGATGGACAGTGTAGAGGGATGTGGAGTTCTACAGGTGAGGAGTGGAATGTGAGAAAGGTTTGAGCCATTTCACTTTGCAAAGCACTTGTAACCATGTATTGTCTAAACTCTTAAATTGTAAAGCACTGTGTACACTTGTGGAACTTTATAAATAAACATTCATTCATTCAAGTTAGAAATATTTAGCACAATTTATCTGGTGTTAATTGAATTCTCTCTGCAACCAAAAGGCAAGGCTTTCGATATAATAAAGTATACATGACAGAATATACTCCATTGTACACATAATGTGAAAAAGAAAATGAGATGATTGTGATACACATTAAATACACATTTATTGGTTTGTATCTGTTGAATTTTAAGTCAATGTAGTGGCGTTCAAGGTGGGTTTGATGCTATTAAGACAAAAAAATGAATAGGCTATTTCCATAGAAGTGAGTGTCTCTGAAGGGAGACCAATATGATCTTAACACTTGAGCAAAATGTTTACTAGATGATTTTAGATTATATATTTACAATTCAGACTGCAACAACAGTGAATCCTTTAGAGAGCAATACATTACTTTTCTTGTCATATCTTCTTGTCACAGAGTTCAGAGTAAGGTTAATCACATCTAAAGTGACAACCCCAGAAAAATATTAATTCAGCCTCATTACATCTCAAGAGAGATGAATACAATTATGGCAGGAGATTCATGTTTAATTTTTAATTCAACAAAATAATTTTCATACAAACTGTATCACACAGTGTTTAGCCCAAGAAGTAGCACACTACTTTGTTATAAAATACAGGACATTTGCAATCCATTGGGGTCCTTTTCATCCCAAAGCCAAATTAAGTTAATTCCCATGTGCAAATAATAAAGCACTTTCTTGCTGCAATGATTATTTTTACTAGCAATGTGATAGTCAGTAAACTGAACGCTTCTGTATTTGACTTTGCTATGTAGTTATTTATAAAGGATATGCCCTTTGCTTGACTTCAGTGGTATCTTGTTTTCCTTTCTGTCTTGTAACTAGCATCACAGTCTTTCCAGGACATTTCAGTGGGATGTAAATATTATTCATCTACTGATAATTTCTGTAGTCTTAAATCTTTGAACAGGAGAGTGGTGGGGAAGACAGATGAGTGAAGTTTTTGCAGTTTGGTACCCAGATCGATTTGGCCAATACTGAAAACATTTTGATTCCTTCCAAATAGATTCAGCCCAAATCCACTGGAAGAAACAAATAGAAAGAGGCCTTACCATCAGTACCAATTTAGATACAGTGAAAATAGTAGCAATCGCTTGATCAAAGTAGAAGCAGGGCTCAAAAATTTCCACTCGCCACTAGCCAATGGGAAGTGAAAATTTAGCCCTGGCGAGTAGAAATTCAGCCCTGGTGGGTATGTTATGGCTTGCAGTGGTGAGTAGAAATTCAGCCCTGGTGGGTATGTTATGGCGTGCAGTGTCGAGTAGAAATTCAGCCCTGGTGGGTATGTTATGGCTTGCAGTGGCGAGTAGAAATTCAGCCCTGGTGGGTATGCTATGGCTTGCAGTGTCGAGTAGAAATTCAGCCCTGGTGGGTATGTTATGGCTTGCAGTGGTGAGTAGAAATTCAGCCCTGGTGGGTATGTTATGGCTTGCAGTGATGAGTAGAAATTCAGCCCTGGTGGGTATGCTATGGCTTGCAGTGGCGAGTAGAAATTCAGCCCTGGTGGGTATGTTATGGCTTGCAGTGGTGAGTAGAAATTCAGCCCTGGTGGGTATGTTATGGCTTGCAGTGACGAGTAGAAATTCAGCCCTGGTGGGTATGTTTTGGCGTGCAGTGACGAGTAGAAATTCAGCCCTGGTGGGTATGTTATGGCTTGCAGTGGTGAGTAGAAATTCAGCCCTGGTGGGTATGTTTTGGCATGCAGTGACGAGTAGAAATTCAGCCCTGGTGGGTATGTTATGGCTTGCAGTGGCGAGTAGAAATTCAGCCCTGGTGGGTATGTTATGGCTTGCAGTGGTGAGTAGAAATTCAGCCCTGGTGGGTATGTTTTGGCGTGCAGTGACGAGTAGAAATTCAGCCCTGGTGGGTATGTTATGGCTTGCAGTGGCGAGTAGAAATTCAGCCCTGGTGGGTATGTTTTGGCGTGCAGTGACGAGTAGAAATTCAGCCCTGGTGGGTATGCTATGGCTTGCAGTGGCGAGTAGAAATTCAGCCCTGGTGGGTATGTTATGGCTTGCAGTGGTGAGTAGAAATTCAGCCCTGGTGGGTATGTTATGGCTTGCAGTGGCGAGTAGAAATTCAGCCCTGGTGGGTATGTTATGGCTTGCAGTGACGAGTAGAAATTCAGCCCTGGTGGGTATGTTTTGGCGTGCAGTGACGAGTAGAAATTCAGCCCTGGTGGGTATGTTATGGCTTGCAGTGGTGAGTAGAAATTCAGCCCTGGTGGGTATGTTATGGCTTGTAGTGGTGAGTAGAAATTCAGCCCTGGTTGGTATGTTATGGCTTGCAGTGGTGAGTAGAAATTCAGCCCTGGTGGGTATGTTATGGCTTGCAGTGATGAGTAGAAATTCAGCCCTGGTGGGTATGCTATGGCTTGCAGTGGTGAGTAACTTTTCAGGTCTGGCTAGTAGCAAATGACTTCAAATTTTAAGCCCTGGTAGAAGTATAATATGAGGAGGCTAGAAGAGGTCAGTTGAGTCTTAGATTATTGGTGGAATGAAGGGAGAAAATAGGAGAGTATTTGGATGATAAGTGCATCATTTATTGATTTTTAGGTGAGGAGAAAGTAGACCTTTATTCTAGCAGTAACTGTGATCCACTGTACTGATTTGCACATTGGGGCACCTGAGACTGAATGATAAAATAAAAAGATAGGAAACAGAGTTGAGGATAGAATGGAAAGCAGAGAGGTTAGTAAAGGGAATATCAGTACAGAGGAGGTTGCTTTAAAGGGATAGTAATGTTTCACAATAAAAGCAGCTCCAGTTAATCTTCATAGTATGTGGGCCATGGAGAGTGTTGTTTCAGTACTGTCAGAGTTGTAGTACAAGAGTAATTGAATGATAAAGTATCCCCCTCCCGCCCCTTTTACTGATGTAACACTGCTCACCTTAGATGTGGAATCTGGTCAAATGACCAGACAGATCACAGCAAGGGACAATCTTCTTGCTCTGAACATAAGGGAAACACTGCCCCCCTTGACAGGTTTTTCAGGTTTTCCCCTTATGCTAATTGAAGTTTGTCCCTCTCTGCAAGCCATCTATGTGAAGAAACAGGAGCTTAAACTTTCCTGTGATATATGAGGATTGTGTGATTACATGGACATTACAGCAATACATCTGCTATGGACTTTTCCTATTGCAAGTCCTTTGAACTCAACCTTGCCATCTATTGGTTGAACCTTGCATTGCAGCATTATGCTATGCACTGCCATCTATTGGTTTGTGACACGCATAGCAGCATTGTTCGGTGCACTGCCATCTATTGGTTGGTGACATACATTGCAGCATTGCTGTGTCCCATGCTAGTATGCAAATAAGTCACCGTTGCATTTTGGTACCTCCAGTTTCTCTTCAATGTTTTAATTATATTCTCCCATCCAACACCCCAAAATTGCAATTCTCTGTTATGTTGGTTGTAAGTCTTGTCTTCTGTCTATTCTGATATTTTGTTATATGCATGTTGCCCCAAGTTAAATGTAGGCTGTGAAAGGCTTAGCAGCAGAGGGGACGATACCTACTCTGCAGTGACCTGTTCTAGTGGGTAGAAGTGTGAGTCCCTACCCAGGTTACTGCTCTCTATTGGGCTGCCTACACCTGGAGGCTTTCCAATCTGGTTACCGCTCCTCCTCTGAGTGGTGCGGCTAGATCCAATGGGAAATGGCCCCGGTCTGTGTAAATTACCTGGTAGATACCCCCTAACGATACAGGGGCGGGTGCCTGCGTGGGGCCGTCACAATCTGGACACCACCTTTCTGTTCTGAGGTGAGCAGTGTTACATCAGTAAAAGGGGTGGGAGGGGGATACTTTACCATTCAATTACTCTTGTACTACAACTCTGACAGTATTGATATAACACTCCATGGCCCTAATACTATGATGATTAATTGGAGCTGGTTTTATTTTAAAACATTACTATCACTTTAATCAATCTTGGAATAACTTGTTCACAGTGGAAGTTCTAGCATCCTGCTTGATTGTGAGTTGTAATAACCTGCTCAATCACAGTATGAGTTGTATTGTCCTGTTTGGTCACAATATAAGCTGTAGCATCCTGTTTCATCCCAGTATAAATTGTAGTAACCTATTCAAGCAGTTCTCCTTAGTTTGTTCACATAATGATTACTAACAAGGACAGAGACCATTTTTGATGGCATGCAAATCTGCTCTTTTTTATTTTTTTCATGTCACAAGATCAGTTTTCCTGTAATCTGACTGGTTACATTGACAAAAGAAATGATATACCTGTTTCACAATGAAAAATGAAAGCTCTGCCCCCCTTGACATGCTTTTCAGGTTTTTCCCTTATCGTAATTGAAGATTGTCCCTCTCTGTAGTCTACCTGGGCACCTCCCTTCTGATCTGGCTGAGCAGTGTTACATCAGTAAAAGGGGCGGGAGGGGGATACTTTGTCATTGAATTACTCTTGAACTACAACTCTGACAGAATTGAAATAACACTCTCCAAAGTCCAAATACTATGATGATTAATTAGAGCTGATTTAATTATGATTTAATTATGAACTCATTGTTCTCATAGGAAGAAGATTGTCCCCTGCTGCTATCTGTCTGGTCTATGGACTGCATTCCACATCTGAGAAAAGATGGCTTACACTAGGTAAAAAGGGAGGGAGGGAAAACTTTGCTTGCGAATATCTCTCAAACCATAAAGGTCTGAGAGATCAGACTTATATCGTTCTTCATGTTTTTTTAATGCCTACAAAATTAAATAAAGTTAAAACGAAGTATTACTATCCCTTTAAAGAAACAGATATTATTTTATAGAATACCAATGGTGCATTACTTGCTCAGATCAAAAGAAACAAGTCTCTAAAAATTCCAAATAAGTAACAGCTGTTAGATGTGTCAAATACTGAAGACGATGTTGGTCTTTGATTCCTTGAATACTAGATGTCTCCAACAAATAGCAAAAAAAGCACAAATTAATATACATGTTAAGCTGCCAAGCAACATAATGGATTTTTAATAACATTGGCTCAAGTTAGAGAGGGTTGTTCATGTTTTATTTATGTCATCACCACTTTTTGAGACATCAGGAGAAGCAGAACTCATAAAAGTTTTTCATTTCTCTCTAATAAAAACAGACACATAAATGTTCAAATCTGCCACTGTATCCCATTTGTTTATTTGTTAGCTTGATCATCTTGAACCTGACCTCACGGCACACAGCTCCATCAACACAAGCCTCTTCTTAAAGGGATAGTAATACTTCGTTTTAACTTTATTTTATTTTGTAGGCATTAAAAAAACATGAAGAATGATATAAGTCTTATCTCTCAAACCTTTATGGTTTGAGAGATATTCACAAGCAAAGTTTCCCCTCCCGCCCCTTTTACCTAGTGTAAGCCATCTCTTCTCAGATGTGGAATGCAGTCCATAGACCAGACAGATAACAGCAGGGGATAATCTTCTTCCTATGAGAACAATGAAAGCCCTGCCCCACTTGACATGTTTATCAGGTTTTTCCCTTATCTTAATTGAAGATTGTCCCTCTCTGCAGTCTACCTGGGCACCTCCCTTCTGATCTGGTTGAACTGGGGGGGATACTTTGTTTGTGAATATCTCTTAAACCATAAAGGTTTGAGAGATAAGACGTATATCGTTCTTCATGTTTTTTTAATGCCTACAAAATAAAATAAAGTTAAAACGAAGTATTACTATCCCTTTAAGGGTGGGTAACAAGAGGCCATCCAACTAGTATTGAACTACAATACCCTGGTCAGGGGTGTATTGTAGGGGAATTCCAGCCCAGGCATTTTTTTTTAAAGCGGCCCACTAGCTTGTGTTTTTATATATATATATATATATATATATATATATATACTAGTTGAACAGCCCGTTACACGGGCCACAGTGCCTCTGTCAGCCGATCGCGGGGCAGTCACACGCAGTAGAAACTGCCCGCGCCGTGGCTGATACAGCCGCGACGCGGGCAGTCTCTACTGCGCATGACTGCCGCATGAGCAGCAGTGTCAACTGCGCATGTCGAGCGTTACACACGATTTAGCGAATTATTATATAGGATATATATATATATATATATATATATATATATATATATTTTATTTATTTTTTATTTATTTAGAAAGTGTTTTACCAGGAAGAATACATTGAGATTTCTCTCGTTTTCAAGTATGTCCTGTAAAGTTTTCAGTAGAGGGTTGCATATTTACACAAATTGTGAAACATTATATATTACATGTTATTAAATATACATATGAATATACATACATATGGAAATTTTAAAATTATAAACAGTTACACTCTGTTTTTAGATATAGAGAAGCATTTACTTTTAAGGATTTTAGACTGGGAGCAAATTGGATTATTTCAGGCCGATTGTTCCAGGCCTTTGGCGCTCTGAAGGAGAAGGCAGATCTTCCTGCTTCTTTCTTATATTGTGGTATACGTAGCGAGTTGTTTCCGGTGGAGCGGAGGTTATACTTAGTATGAAGAGCAGGAGTGAGCAAACTGCCCAGGTAGTGTGGTAGTTTTCCAGAGAAGTGGTTGTGTACTAAGCAAGAAATGTGATAATTTTTGATACATATTTGGCACTCGTAGGCTTAGATACAACCCTAGCAACTCTTTTTCATTCCCTGGTGGTCCAGTGTGGGGAGCGAGAAGTCAGTGCAGCCTCCAGGACCAACGTCCCTATTGATGCCCCCTTGTGGTCCCCGTGTGGCATGGGAGAGCAGGCACCAGGATATTATGTCATATCCTGGTGCTCTGCTTTAGCAAGGAACGCGAGGGCTGTCACAGAGAGTGCCTGTGCCGGTGGCAACACAGACCTCTCCTTCAAAATATCATGGGACGGTGAGGTGAGATCCTCTGATCTCCCCCACCAGTCCATGATCTAGTGACCCACCGGGGGATGCCTGGTCCCCCGATAGGACAATCAGCCCATGACCCTGGTATCTATATGTATGGGCATGTATCTGTACATTCCCCCTGACTCTATTGCTTTAATATATATAATACCCAAGAGTATTTTGAATTATATCTCTACTGCATTCGCCCATAGATTTCATATTAATGGAAACTCACCATGATTGGGATTTACTTGATTATATAATCTTTCTTGTTAACATTTCATTTATTCTTACTTTTTTCTGTACTCCATTTAAATTGGCCTTTTCAATGAAACATACATGCAAGTATCCATTCATATAAAATGCATTAGCTTATTTTTCTCCTTCTATACAATTTTATTCCCTTGAGGAACAGAGGACTTGAAATGAGTTGTGCACCCCTCCTATCATCAAACGATACATGTTTAGTAGGCATGTTTTCATCTACAGAGATATCTTCAAGTCAACATTTATAAAATAAAATTTGCATGTTCTCGATCAGCCGTATAGAACAAATTTAGATAACAAAATGTCAGAATGTCTTCATTCTGGTTCACGAAGAAGAAACACAAATAAATGCAATTAACCCACAATAATGAAACTATCAAGATCATGGGTTACTTGATAACTTTATTCTTTCAGTTCCACATATAAATAATTTAGGCAAAAATACTTTGATTCTCCCAAGCTGTCAGTTAATGTTAGCATGCCTTCATGATGAGATATTCCCACTAATCTTCCTTTAGAATGCTAATATCCTTCATCCACAGATCTCTGGCAATGAGTTTTGTCATTTCACTCTATTTGACATGCAGGAATTATGTTGTGGATTCATTATTTATTATTTGTCAGCACTTAATCAAGCAATAAATTATATAGGACATGGCAACACCTTTTTTTTTACATAATTTTGCTTTTTCTGAAGGAAGATTTCCTTGAGGTTGAAGCAAAATTTTATGAAGGGGATTGACAAAGAACAACCTTTAGAGTTTCTATGATGTATTATATTGTTGACAACATCAGCATAATGCCTCAGCAGCAAAAATCTATGTTAACAACTGTAGTAAGTCAATTGGGTTACTGGGTGACATGATGTTCATTTATAATCTGTTCAGCAGAGCAGTGTGTCCCTGATTTTACTCATTGAGTGATAAATAATTATATATATATATACTAGCAGTGTGGGACGGCATTGCCCGTCTGTTTTTGTTTATGAAAGTTCTGTAAAATGCATGTGATCACTGCCATAGTGTCCACATAGTGTGAGACACACACATCCCATACCGAGACACACATACACCTATAGTGAGACATATACACACACATCCCATAGTGATACACACACATCCCATAGTGAGATACACACATATACACATCTCACAGTGAGGCATACACACACATATAACCATCAATAAGTGTATATTTGTTATTAATTTGCAATGCATTGCCTACCCCTCTGGCAGTGAAACAGTTAATGCAATGTACTCTTTTTTCCCCACTGGGCTTCAAGGGTTAATATCAGATCTGTGAGTGATGGTATTTCAAATTTCCCAGCTATGACCATAGTGAGAGACACACACACACACACACACACACACACACACACACACACACACACACATACACACACACACACACATACAGATCTCATAGTGAGACACACACACATATTCCATACTGAGACACACATACAGATGTCATAATGAGACACACATACACAACCCATAGTGACACACCATACTGAGACTTACACAGTGTCCCCATAGTGTGAGACATACATACACAACAGTGGTCTTGAGTCCCATGTGATGACACACAGAACAGGTCAAGGTATTTCTCCCATCAGCAAAAACAGGTTTTGGTTCCTCCCAACTTCCTGTATAGCGGAGGAGGTGGGGTGTTTGCAACCAGCAGACATGGCTCTGTGCAGGTAGGGAAGCTTGTAGGGAGGGGAATCAAGTGAACTAAGAGTTATTTGGCTGTTATTTTGTTGGAGGAGATCACACTGTGTGGTGTAAACCTGTAGTCATTAGTAGGAGTGCAGCAGTGTGTCAGTAGGGAAGCAGAAACACAGTTACAGCCTTAACCCTTTGATTGCCAGAAAGGAATCCCATGCACTGGGTTGCAGTGTATGGGATCCCTTTATGGCACTGTGTGTTTGATGCTGTGTGTGTGTTTGGTGCTGTGTGTGTGTTTGATGCTGTGTGTGTTTGGTGGTATGTGTATTTGTTTGGTGCTGTGTGAGTGGAGCATGTGTGTATTAGGGTGGTGTAGGCGCAAGTGGCAGCCATTTTGTTTTTGTCCTCAGTTGAATAGCGGTGGGCAGGCTTGAGAGTGGGGGCGGGCCAACTCCCTGCAGTGCTGCAACTCCTGTGAAAATCACGCCCCCATTGAATTACCCAATGGGAGCTGTAACTCCTCCTTATTGCAACCCCTGGGTGTGTGTGTCTCCTGAGGAGACATAAATTATGCAATGAGCCTTTCTCTTTTATATATATAGAAGATAGAGTTAAGATTGTAGCTAGTGTTGAGCGAGCATGCTCGGTCGATGCTCGGATCGGCTCGAGCATCGCTCTGCTCGGCACATGGCGGTACTCGTACGAGTACCGCCATGTGCTCGCCCGCCATGTTCGGGTGGAAGGGATCTGTGCCGGAGGAGGCACAGATCTTGCAGATGCTCCGCTGGACCACCAGGGACTGAAGGTAGGGGGCATTGCGGAGATGAAGGGGGCATTGCGGAGATGAAGGGGGACATTGTGGAGATGAAGTGGGACATTGCGGAGATGAAGGGGGCATTGCGGAGATGAAGGGGGCATTGCGGAGATGAAGGGGCACTTTGTGGAAGGGGGACATTGCGGAGATGAAGGGGGCATTGCGGAGATGAAGGGGGCATTGCGGAGATGAAGTGGGACATTGCGGAGATGAAGGGGGCATTGCGGAGATGAAGGGGGCATTGCGGAGATGAAGGGGCACTTTGTGGAAGGGGGACATTGTGGAAGGGGGACATTGCGGAGATGAAGGGGGCATTGCGGAGATGAAGGGGGCATTGCGGAGATGAAGGGGCACTTTGTGGAAGGGGGACATTGTGGAAGGGGGACATTGTGGAAGAGGGGCATTGTGGAGATGAAGGGGGGCATTGACCAGGCACCCTCCCCTCATCAGAGCAGGGGGTGCCTGGTGTAATGCTCGTGTCGCCCCATTGGATTCAATGGGGCTCGGGTGCTCGGCCCCTCGAGCCTCCGGCGGTGCTCGGTCAGAGCACCCGAGCACCCGAGCATCGGGGTGCTCGCTCAACACTAATTGTAGCCGTATTAGTCCAGCCTTACTACCACCTCTGTCATATGTGTATATATATATATATATATATATATATATATATATATATATATATATATATATATATATATACACATAGACAGCACATTATAATTAAAAAACAGTGATTGTAAAACTCCATATGGTATAGGCAAACGCATGTTACAATATTTGTAGATTGAGAAGTTCACACAAGTGTTTGTGTAGTTAAAGGGATAGTAATACCTAAAATGTAAAAAAAAATATGTTGTAGGGGTTATCCCCCTGAGTAAAACAAGAGTACTCCCACTGCTGAAAGGTGTTTCATTCAAAAGTTATTAATTTTCAAAGTTGAATTTTTTAGGTGCAATATCACAGTGGCCTGAAATTGTACAGTGGCGCTGTTGCTACACGATCCTATGGACAGCTCTGGTCTCAGGACCATAAATCTCCATAGGATGGTGTAGCAACAGCGCCACTGTACAATTTCAGGCCACTGTAATATTGCACCTAAAAAATTCAACTTTGAAAATTAATAACTTTTGAATGAAACATCTTTCAGCAGTGGGAGTACTCTTGTTTTACTCACGGGGATAAACCCTACAACATATTTTTTTTTACATTTTAGGTATTACTATCCCTTTAAATATACACCACTATATAGTGTCATGCAGTGTTGTTGTGAACCACAGAAGTGACAGCCCTCCCTCTATCAGGGGCGGACTGACAGGACCCAGGGCCCCTGGTCCAAAAAGAGGTCTGAGCCCCCTGCAGAAATCTCCACAATGCCCCTTCCACCTCCACAATGCCCCTTCCACCTCCACAATGCCCCCATCATCTCATCGCCACAATGCCCCCTTCTCTCCACAATGCCCCCTTGATCTCATCGCCACAATGCCCCCTTCTCTCCACAATGCCCCCTTGATCTCATCGCCACAATGCCCCCTTCTCTCCACAATGCCCCCTTGATCTCATCACCACAATGCCCCCTATCTCCACAATGCCCCCTTGATCTCATCGCCACAATGCCCCCTATCTCCACATTGCCCCCTTCATCTCATCGCCACAATGCCCCCTTCTCTCCACAATACCCCCTTCATCTCATCGCCACAATGCCCCCTTCTCGCCACAATGCCCACTTGATCTCATCGCCACAATGCCCCCTTCTCTCCACAATGCCCCCTTGATCTCATCGCCACAATGCCCCCTATCTCCACATTGCCCCCTTCATCTCATCTCTACAATGCCCCCTATCTCCACATTGCCCCCTTCATCTCATCTCCACAATGCCCCCTATCTCCACATTGCCCCCTTCTCTCCACAATGCCCCCTTGATCTCATCTCCACAATGCCCCCTTCTCTCCACATTGCCCCCTTGATCTCATCTCCACAATGCCCCCTTCTCTCCACATTGCCCCCTTCATCTCCACAATACCCCCTTCTCTCCACAATGCCCCCTTGATCTCATCTCCACAATATTGCCCCCTTCATCTCCACAATGCCCCCTTCTCTCCACATTGCCCCCTTCTCTCCACAATGCCCCCTTGATCTCATCTCCACAATGCCCCCTTGATCTCATCTCCACAATACCCCCCTTCATCTCCACCATGCCCCTACCTGCAGTCCCTGGTGGTCTAGCGGCGTGGGGCGCGCCTCTACTAATGCAGAGGCTGGGAGATGATGTCATCTCCCAGCGCTCTGTATTACTAGAACGGCCCGGCGGCCGTTGTAGGAGAGCTGCTGAGCAGCTCTGGAAGTGGCGGCGGCGGCGGGCCGAATGCCCGATGGTCAGTCCGCCCCTGCCCTCTATATAACAATGCTCCCTATACAGCTATGATAGTCAGTGATGGCAAGTGACACACATTTATCCCCAGCCCCTGTGTATATATCATATCCAGTATATATATTAATGGTGGGCAACCTTAGGGCCCCCTGCTATTGTGGACTCTAAGTACCATCACTGCCAGCCAGTTGGTTGGCTTGGAATGATGGGAGTTGTAATCCAAGACAGATAGGGTTGCCACCTTTTCCTCAAAAAAATACCGACCATAGTTGTGGGTTGGTGAGGGCAGAGCCACAAAAGGGAGGAGCCATAAAAGGGGCAGAACCACTCAGTGTTGCATGAGCCTGCAAAACTGAGCTTCAGGCTCCTTGTTACAGGTACCGGGTGCCAAGAGCTTAGTTCTCATAAACCACTGTGACTATCCTGAAGCACAGTAGTAGCCCAGCTCTTTTCCTTCCTTCTTTTGTGAGGACACAAATACAAAAAAAGCCCCTCCTAGTGGCAGGTGAGGAGAAGAAAAGTCCCTTATAAAGGGGGACGTCTAGAGCATCTATCCCCGTTTTACACTGTCAGAGGGGGATAAAGCTTTCATAGAGCCAGTAATAATGAACCATTTTCACTGCTCTTGTACACCCCTGACCCACCACTTATTGTTTGACTACAACTCTCATTCTCTGCTGTCCCTAGTGGAATTGTAATGCAACAACAAATGAGAGGCTGCATCTTCCCTAGTCTGTGCACAGAGCCTTTCACTCACTTTAGACCAGAGGAAGGGCAGCCAACCTTAACCAGTTCTGCTGTTGTGGACTACAAATCCTATCACAGTGAAGGGGTATTCATATTATAATTACCCCTCGACTGACTGCCCCAGTGAAGGGGTATTCATATTATAGTTACACCTGACTGACTGCCCCAGTGAAGGGGTATTCATATTATAGTTACCCCTCGACTGACTGCCCCAGTGAAGGGGTATTCATATTATAGTTACCCCTCGACTGACTGCCCCAGTGAAGGGGTATTCATATTATAGTTACCCCTCGACTGACTGCCCCAGTGAAGGGGTTTTCATATTATAATTACCCCTCGACTGACTGCCCCAGTGAAGGGGTATTCATATTATAGTTACCCCTCGACTGACTGCCCCAGTGAAGGGGTATTCATACTATAGTTACCCCTCGACTGACTGCCCCAGTGAAGGGGTTTTCATATTATAATTACCCCTCGACTGACTGCCCCAGTGAAGGGGTATTCATATTATAGTTACCCCTCGACTGACTGCCCCAGTAAAGGGGTATTCATATTATAGTTACCCCTTGACTGACTGCCCCAGTAAAGGGGTATTCATATTATAGTTACCCCTCGACTGACTGCCCCAGTCAAGGGGTATTCATATTATAGTTACCCCTCGACTGACTGCCCCAGTGGAGGGGTATTCCTATTATAGTTACCCCTCGACTGACTGCCCCAGTGAAGGGGTATTCATATTATAGTTACCCCTCGACTGACTGCCCCAGTGGAGGGGTATTCATATTATAGTTACCCCTCGACTGACTGCCCCAGTAAAGGGGTATTCATATTATAGTTACCCCTCGACTGACTGCCCCAGTAAAGGGGTATTCATATTATAGTTACCCCTCGACTGACTGCCCCAGTGAAGGGGTATTCATATTATAATTACCCCTCGACTGACTGCCCCAGTGAAGGGGTATTCATATTATAGTTACCCCTCGACTGACTGCCCCAGTGAAGGGGTATTCATATTATAGTTACCCCTCGACTGACTGCCCCAGTGAAGGGGTATTCATATTATAGTTACCCCTCGACTGACTGCCCCAGTGAAGGGGTATTCATATTATAGTTACCCCTCGACTGACTGCCCCAGTGAAGGGGTATTCATATTATAATTACCCCTCGACTGACTGCCCCAGTGAAGGGGTATTCACGTTATAGTTACCCCTCGACTGACTGCCCCAGTGAAGGGGTATTCATATTATAGTTACCCCTCGACTGACTGCCCCAGTGAAGGGGTATTCATATTATAGTTACCCCTCGACTGACTGCCCCAGTGAAGGGGTATTCATATTATAATTACCCCTCGACTGACTGCCCCAGTGAAGGGGTATTCACGTTATAGTTACCCCTCGACTGACTGCCCCAGTGAAGGGGTATTCACGTTATAGTTACCCCTCGACTGACTGCCCCAGTGAAGGGGTATTCATGTTATAGTTACCCCTCGACTGACTGCCCCAGTGAAGGGGTATTCATGTTATAGTTACCCCTCGATTGACTGCCCTAGTGAAGGGGTATTCATATTATAGTTACCCCTCGACTGACTGCCCTAGTGAAGGGTTAATCATATTATAGTTACCCCTCGACTGACTGCCCTAGTGAAGGGTTAATCATATTATAGTTACCCCTCGACTGACTGCCCCAGTGAAGGGGTATTCATATTATAGTTACCCCTCGACTGACTGCCCCAGTGAAGGGGTATTCATATTATAATTACCCCTCGACTGACTGCCCCAGTGAAGGGGTATTCATATTATAATTACCCCTCGACTGACTGCCCCAGTGAAGGGGTATTCATATTATAGTTACCCCTCGACTGACTGCCCTAGTGAAGGGGTATTCATATTATAGTTACCCCTCGACTGACTGCCCTAGTGAAGGGGTATTCATATTATAGTTACCCCTCGACTGACTGCCCCAGTGAAGGGGTATTCATATTATAGTTACCCCTCGACTGACTGCCCCAGTGAAGGGGTATTCATATTATAGTTACCCCTCGACTGACTGCCCTAGTGAAGGGGTATTCATATTATAGTTACCCCTCGACTGACTGCCCTAGTGAAGGGGTATTCATATTATAGTTACCCCTCGACTGACTGCCCTAGTGAAGGGGTATTCATATTATAGTTACCCCTCGACTGACTGCCCCAGTGAAGGGGTATTCATATTATAGTTACCCCTCGACTGACTGCCCCAGTGAAGGGGTATTCATATTATAGTTACCCCTCGATTGACTGCCCTAGTGAAGGGGTATTCATATTATAGTTACCCCTCGACTGACTGCCCTAGTGAAGGGGTATTCATATTATAGTTACCCCTCGACTGACTGCCCCAGTGAAGGGGTATTCATATTATAGTTACCCCTCGACTGACTGCCCCAGTGAAGGGGTATTCATATTATAGTTACCCCTCGACTGACTGCCCCAGTGAAGGGGTATTCATATTATAGTTACCCCTCGATTGACTGCCCCAGTGAAGGGGTATTCATATTATAGTTACCCCTCGACTGACTGCCCCAGTAAAGGGGTATTCATATTATAGTTACCCCTCGACTGACTGCCCCAGTGAAGGGGTATTCATATTATAGTTACCCCTCAACTAACTGCCCCAGTGAAGGGGTATTCATATTATAATTACCCCTCGACTGACTGCCCCAGTGAAGGGGTATTCATATTATAGTTACCCCTCGACTGACTGCCCCAGTGAAGGGGTATTCATATTATAGTTACCCCTCGACTGACTGCCCTAGTGAAGGGGTATTCATATTATAGTTACCCCTCGACTGACTGCCCCAGTGAAGGGGTATTCACGTTATAGTTACCCCTTGACTGACTGCCCCAGTGAAGGGGTATTCATATTATAGTTACCCCTCGACTGACTGCCCCAGTGAAGGGGTATTCATATTATAGTTACCCCTCGACTGACTGCCCCAGTGAAGGGGTATTCATATTATAGTTACCCCTCGACTGACTGCCCCAGTGAAGGGGTATTCACGTTATAGTTACCCCTTGACTGACTGCCCCAGTGAAGGGGTATTCATATTATAATTACCCCTCGACTGACTGCCCCAGTGAAGGGGTATTCATATTATAGTTACCCCTCGACTGACTGCCCCAGTGAAGGGGTATTCATATTATAGTTACCCCTCGACTGACTGCCCCAGTGAAGGGGTATTCATATTATAGTTACCCCTCGACTGACTGCCCCAGTGAAGGGGTATTCATATTATAGTTACCCCTCGACTGACTGCCCCAGTGAAGGGGTATTCATATTATAGTTACACCTGACTGACTGCCCCAGTGAAGGGGTATTCATATTATAGTTACCCCTCGACTGACTGCCCCAGTGAAGGGGTATTCATATTATAGTTACCCCTCGACTGACTGCCCCAGTCAAGGGGTATTCATATTATAGTTACCCCTCGACTGACTGCCCCAGTGAAGGGGTATTCATATTATAGTTACCCCTCGACTGACTGCCCCAGTGAAGGGGTATTCATATTATAGTTACCCCTCGACTGACTGCCCTAGTGAAGGGGTATTCATATTATAGTTACCCCTCGACTGACTGCCCTAGTGAAGGGGTATTCATATTATAGTTACCCCTCGACTGACTGCCCCAGTGAAGGGGTTTTCATATTATAGTTACCCCTCGACTGACTGCCCCAGTGAAGGGGTATTCATACTATAGTTACCCCTCGACTGACTGCCCCAGTGAAGGGGTTTTCATATTATAGTTACCCCTCAACTAACTGCCCCAGTGATGGGGTATTCATATTATAGTTACACCTGAATTTAATACCACACTTACAGTGAATGGGGCATTTGTATTATAACTACCCCTGGATTTACTGCTGTACTGGCAGTAACGAGGTATGCAAATTACATTTAACCCTTTGAGTACCAAGGGGGTTCGCAACGCATTGCAAAGTTGCGTACCCATCTGGCACTCAAAGGGTTAATGCTGGATCTACTGCCTTCTGACGCTTAGGGGGTATTTATTTATTTACTTTTAACCCTCTCATTGCCAGAGTGGATGCCCACTCAGAGGGTTAGACAACACTGACGTTGAGGGGTTTTACTAATGTTACCTCTGGTTTTAACCATTTAGTTGCCAAACGCGATGTGTTGGACAGCTCTTTGGCACTAAAATGCCCCATGTCCTGGACAGTGAGTGGTCACCCTCCCGTCAGAATGCGCCATGCCCTCTCTCCTGCCCCGGCATTACCTTGGCACACTTCTTTTTATACTTCTTGTCCTCCTTGCTCTCAGCTGTCTCCTCTGCCCCCAGGGGCTCATACCTATCGGGCAGGGGGCACAGGTGCACGTTCTTCCTGGACTGGTTTTTCTCTTTTTCTTCCCCTGGCACCCTGTGCCCCTCTTTCTGTACCAGGTTGTCCTGCCCCTCCTCTGGGTTCAGATTTTTGCATTTATTCTTCCTCCACCATTTTGAATCCCCCACCATTCTGCCTGTGCCCAATACATGCTCAGCAGTCTCTGGCTGCCCTGGGCAGGTAAATAGCCCAGTAACATGCTGTGGTGGACAGATGTTGCTTCCTTCACCATAGAAATGTGTGTGCTCTCTGCTCCCACCTAGAGGTGGATCTGTGTGACTGCACTGTCTACCTCCCATTGGATATTATAAAGTTTTGAGATTTCCTCTCCCCGCTCAGTCATCTAGCTACCAGGACACACACAAATACCGGCTTTTCAACTGCCGGTATAGTAGTTATACCGGCACCGGCTCCAATGCTCTAATTACCGGCTGTGCCTAGGGTTGCCACCTTTTCTTCAAAAAAATACCGGCCATGGCATTCCCTCCATAGACTTAACACTGGACAGAAGCCAATTTTTTACCGCCCTGCCGGTAAAATACCGGCTGGGTGGCAACCCTAGCTGTGCCAGGTGGCAACCCTATGGCCTCACTTTGGCCATCACTACTATATTTACAGTAAGACATACAGACAGGAACAGCCCTTGTCCTGACCTGTACTCAACACCTCTCCTTACTGCTAGCTCTGTAGTCTGGGCACTGCATGACTCTAATAACACCCCGGACTACAAATCCCAGAGTGCACTGCTTGCATTTCCTCTTGTGACAGCCTTTTGTAGCATAAGAGCTATGGGGGTGGGGCAGCACAACTGTTTTAGAATAAAAGAAAGCACAAGGTAATTTAAGCAAACGGAGTTGAAGTGATGTCATTACTGGGGTAAAAGGTGTGTAGAAAGTCACCACACGGAGTGATTAGGGAATTAACTATCCACAGTAAAGATTAAAGTGGCCCAGGGAGAAAGCCCGTTCCTTAACCCTTTGAGTGCCATATGTATGCAATGGATTGCTTAGCAATGCATTGCATACCCCTCTGCCACTCAAAGGGTTAAAGTTATAGTGTAGAGAATTAGTAATAGTTTTAGACCTTACTATTTATTTCATCCTGATGCAGGTGTCTAATCCACTGAGGCACTGCAGTGTGGGGCATTGGTGGAAGCGGACTGATAGACTGGCAGGGAATAGGCGTCGGCAAGACATGCACAGAAAATCATTACTTAACCCCTTGAGTGCCATAAGGGTACGCAAAAGGTTAAGTAATGATTTTCTGTGCATGGCTTGCCGGTATTAACATTGCCGCTGCTTCATGTAATAGAGAATGAGGAGTTTCGTTGGTAGGGTTGCCACCTTTTCTTAAAAAAAATACCGGCCATGGCATTCCCTCCATAGACTTAACATTGGACAGAAGCCAATTTTTTACCGGCCTGCCGGTAAAATACCGGCTGGGTGGCAACCCTATTCGTTGGTCACTTGATTAAATATAAGGAGCTGATTTATACAGACAGCCATAGATAATGTATCGTGTGGGCAGGGTGAGAGCTGCAAGCAGAAGGGAGCGGGATCGGACAGGGGCAGAGTGAGAGATGCAGGCAGAAGTAAGCGGGATCAGACAGGGGCAGAGTGAGAGATGCAGGCAGAAGGAAGCGGGATCGGACAGGGGCAGAGTGAGAGCTGCAGGCAGAAGGAAGTGGGATCGGACAGGGGCAGAGTGAGAGCTGCAGGTAGAAGGAAGTGGGATCGGACAGGGGCAGAGTGAGAGATGCCGGCAGAAGGAAGTGGGATCGGACAGGAGCAGAGTGAGATATGCAGTGAGAGCTGCAGGCAGAAGGAAGTGGGATCGGACAGGGGCAGAGTGAGCATTGCAGGCAGAAGGAAGCGGGATCAGACAGGAGCAGAGTGAGAGATGCAGGCAGAAGGAAGCGGGATCGGACAGGGTCAGAGTGAGAGATGCAGGCAGAAGGAAGCGGGATCGGACAGGGGCAGAGTGAGAGCTGCAGGCAGAAGGAAGCGGGATCGGACAGGGGCAGAGTGAGAGCTGCAGGCAGAAGGAAGTGGGATCGGACAGGGGCAGAGTGAGCATTGCAGGCAGAAGGAAGCGGGATCAGACAGGAGCAGAGTGAGAGATGCAGGCAGAAGGAAGCGGGATCGGACAGGGTCAGAGTGAGAGATGCAGGCAGAAGGAAGCGGGATCAGACAGGGGCAGAGTGAGCGATGCAGGCAGAAGGAAGTGGGATTGGACAGGGGCAGAGTGAGAGTTGCAGGCAGAAGGAAGCGGGATTGGACAGGGGCAGAGTGAGCGCTGCAGGCAGAAGGAAGCGGGATCGGACAGGGGCAGAGTGAGAGATGCAGGCAGAAGGAAGCGGGATCGGACAGGGGCAGAGTGAGAGATGCAGGCAGAAGGAAGCGGGATCGGACAGGGGCAGAGTGAGAGCTGCAGGTAGAAGGAAGCGGGATCGGACAGGGGCAGAGTGAGCGCTGCAGGCAGAAGGAAGCGGGATCGGACAGGGGCAGAGTGAGAGATGCAGGCAGAAGGAAGCGGGATCGGACAGGGGCAGAGTGAGAGATGCAGCCAGAAGGAAGCGGGATCGGACAGGGGCAGAGTGAGAGATGCAGCCAGAAGGAAGCGGGATCGGACTGGGGCAGAGTGAGCGTTGCAGGCAGAAGGAAGCGGGATCAGACAGGGGCAGAGTGAGATATGCAGGCAGAAGGAAGCGGGATCAGACAGGAGCAGAGTGAGAGATGCAGGCAGAAGGAAGCGGGATCGGACAGGGTCAGAGTGAGATATGCAGGCAGAAGGAAGCGGGATCAGACAGGAGCAGAGTGAGAGATGCAGGCAGAAGGAAGCGGGATCGGACAGGGGCAGAGTGAGAGCTGCAGGCAGAAGGAAGCGGGATCGGACAGGGGCAGAGTGAGAGCTGCAGGCAGAAGGAAGCGGGATCAGACAGGAGCAGAGTGAGAGATGCAGGCAGAAGGAAGCGGGATCGGACAGGGGCAGAGTGAGTGCTGCAGGCAGAAGGAAGCGGGATCGGACAGGGGCAGAGTGAGAGCTGCAGGCAGAAGGAAGCGGGATCAGACAGGAGCAGAGTGAGAGATGCAGGCAAAAGGAAGCGGAATCGGACAGGGTCAGAGTGAGAGATGCAGGCAGAAGGAAGCGGGATCGGACAGGGGCAGAGTGAGCGCTGCAGGCAGAAGGAAGCGGGATCGGACAGGGGCAGAGTGAGAGCTGCAGGCAGAAGGAAGCGGGATTGGACAGGGGCAGAGTGAGCGCTGCAGGCAGAAGGAAGCGGGATCGGACAGGGGCAGAGTGAGAGATGCAGGCAGAAGGAAGCGGGATTGGACAGGGGCAGAGTGAGAGCTGCAGGCAGAAGGAAGCGGGATCGGACAGGGGCAGAGTGAGCGCTGCAGGCAGAAGGAAGCGGGATTGGACAGGGGCAGAGTGAGAGATGCAGCCAGAAGGAAGCGGGATTGGACAGGGGCAGAGTGAGATATGCAGGCAGAAGGAAGCGGGATCGGACAGGGGCAGAGTGAGAGATGCAGGCAGAAGGAAGCGGGATCGGACAGGGGCAGAGTGAGAGATGCAGCCAGAAGGAAGCGGGATCGGACAGGGGCAGAGTGAGAGATGCAGCCAGAAGGAAGCGGGATCGGACTGGGGCAGAGTGAGCGTTGCAGGCAGAAGGAAGCGGGATCAGACAGGGGCAGAGTGAGAGCTGCAGGTAGAAGGAAGCGGGATCAGAAAGGGGCAGAGTGAGAGCTGCAGGCAGAAGGAAGCGGGATTGGACAGGGGCACATCAAGAGATGCAGGCAGAAGGAAGCGGGATCAGACAGGGGCAGAGTGAGAGCTGCAGGCAGAAGGAAGCGGGATCGGACAGGGGCAGAGTGAGAGATGCAGCCAGAAGGAAGCGGGATCGGACAGGGGCAGAGTGAGAGATGCAGCCAGAAGGAAGCGGGATCGGACAGGGGCAGAGTGAGAGATGCAGCCAGAAGGAAGCGGGATCGGACAGGGGCAGAGTGAGAGATGCAGCCAGAAGGAAGCGGGATCGGACTGGGGCAGAGTGAGAGTTGCAGGCAGAAGGAAGCGGGATCAGACAGGGGCAGAGTGAGAGCTGCAGGTAGAAGGAAGCGGGATCAGAAAGGGGCAGAGTGAGAGCTGCAGGCAGAAGGAAGCGGGATGGCACATCAAGAGATGCAGGCAGAAGGAAGCAGGATCAGACAGGGGCAGAGTGAGAGCTGCAGGTAGAAGGAAGCGGGATTGGACGGGGCAGAGTGAGAGATGCAGCCAGAAGGAAGCGGGATCGGACAGGGGCAGAGTGAGCGTTGCAGGCAGAAGGAAGCAGGATCGGACAGGGCAGAGTGAGAGCTGCAGGCAGAAGGTTGATGGCTGTGACTGTGCCTCCCAGCCAGTGTTGGTTAGAACAGGCCAACGGCATCCTCATGGTTTCTCTTTGCTTGTAAGTTAGTGTGGCTTCACTCCAACGCTGTGTTGTTTTTGTTTGTGTGTGACTGAGGGACATACAGCGTCTAAAGCAGGAGGATAGGTGGCTGAAGACAGGCAGGATACAGGGAGCAAGGCTGGTGTGTGTGCGTAAGGTAGATAATGGGGGCGGTCCAACTCCCTGCAGTCATCACGCCACCCAATGAATTACCCAATGGGAGCAGTAACTCCTCCTTACTACCGCCACTGGGAGTGTTTTGCCAGGCACAAAGTCTTCTTTTATATATATAGATAATATTTATTTGTATATTGTTGGACGGAATCTTCAGAAATGTTCAGAAATTGTGAAATCAACCAGCACTTGCAGGGTTAAATTCAAATAGAAAAAAATGCTTAATGTAGTGTTTCAATGCACCCATGTGCATTTTCGTCAGGACACCAAGTGATGGGGTGGGGGGCTGGAGTTTCCCAATTTGTATATAATGGGGAATGGGGTTCTTGTTTGTTTGTCCTGACAAAAATCCACATGGGTGCATTGAAACAGTGACATGCTACATTAAACATTTTCCCTATTTGGATTTAACCCTTCAAGTGCTGGTTGATTTCAACACATACACACACATACCCTTCTTATAGGATTGCACTCTTAAAACTCAAAATATTATATTTCTAGTGTAAAAGCCCGTGTACACAGGCCATGGTCCGGGTAATGTTAACCCTTTCAGTGCCAGAGGGGTATGCAACGCATTGCTTTGCAATGCGTTGCGTTGCGTACCCCTCTGGCACTCAAAGGGTTAAGCGACCGCTACCTCACTGCTCCACGCAATGCAGTCTTGCACTCACACGATGCAATTATGTTCAGTAGAGAGCAGCCGAATGTGGGCAGTCTCTACTGGGCATGAGTGCATCATGACAAACATCTTAGCGAATTATTATATAGGATGCGTGGGTACTAGTGAGGAAAAACAAATGCAGCTACTCAAGCAATCTGCACCCACAGGACTTACCTAATAATCCTGTTTATTGCAAATTACAAAAAAATGCCTTACAAAATAAAATGCAGGGTTGTGCGGTCAACGTTTCAGTCCTCACTGGGACTATCAATAACCCAAACCCTCTCCTGTAGATAAATATATATATATATATATATATATATATATATATATATATATATATATATAACCATTGGAACTGGCATCCAGACAAACTCCAAAACAAATAAAAATAAATAAATATATCACATTTTTAAAATTTCATATTTTCTTTTATTTCTTCAGTGATCTTTTTATGACAGAGGTGTAACTAGTCACTGGACAGCCCTGGTGTACCATCTGGGTGATCAGTGCCTTTTCCTGCTGGTGAAACTTTATGCTGTTTCTTTAAAAACCAGCGCCGTTTCTTCTTCTTTTTACCAGCTTTCATGATCTCTGTGTCAGCAGGGGGCAGTGCTGCTTCCTGTTCTTTGTCTGTATGTTCCTGGATCTCATTTTCTGTAGGGTCTACATCTTGCTCTTTGGATGTAGCCTCTGGGATCTCAATAACTACAGAGTCTGGAGTAGGCTTGCGCTCATTGACAGTATCTACCCTGACCCCAGTATCAACAGGGGCTGATGTAGGTATCTGGTCTTTCTCAGTGTCCATGTCGCTCTCTATGTCTAAAGTGACTGGTGATAGTGACGTTTCATACTCCGTGAATGTATCCATCTGATTCTCAACATCAGATTTTCCCTTTTGGACACTTTTATTTAATATCCAGTAGAGGAAAACACCAATAGTTGCCATCATATAAAGTGTCAGTAGTCCAGCAAGAATGATGATCGTCAGTATAAGTTCCTTGTGGCCTCGCTCTCCTTTAGATCTGAGGTTACCTGATATTTGATTGAGGCAACTAAATGATCCTTCTCCCATGTGTCACATTGGTACTTCAGGTCTTCTTTTCCTCTAAACACATGAAGAGTTCTTGTTTTGTCTGGTAGAATTTGGGGCTCTTGACCTGCAGCCAGCATCTTCCATTTATACGTGAATCGATTTTCTGGAGCCACTGAGATGCAAGCCATTCGAAAAAGAAGAACATTTTTTTCAGCCACAGGCATGCCCCATCCACAGTCAGGAGGTCCCTTGCATTCTCTATAGCCCGCAAGACATTTAGGTTTGTTGTCTGGGCATCCACTGGTCCAATAGATCTCTTGAAATCCAACTCCGCAAGTTGCTGAGCAAGGTCCAAAAATCAAGTCTTTTACATCATTAGATGCTATGAGCTTGTTCACCTGTGAGCTCATCTTAAGTTGTTCCATCAGACTTTTGAAGTCTCCAGCTGCTGTTGTTGATACTAGCAACAGAATCAAGTATATCCAACACATACGTGCAGTCGCTGTTGAATGCCCTGGAGGAGTCATCATTGCAATCCAACAATTGAGTATACTCTGTGGCAGTTGATGCTTGGCTTAACCCCTTCAGTGCCAGAGGCTCGGGCCATTTTCTGAACCCTGCAGGCCAGACGCTTTTTCAACATTTTTGCTATCCTTCCGTTTAGGCTTGATTTCCTCTGGGGATTTTTAGTTAAATATGGAAAACTATATATTGTTTTTTTCAGAACGAATTGAGCTTTCTCGTGATACCTTACATGAAGAGAATTTTACATTGTGCAAAAAGCTATGATGTCATAATGACAAAAAAAAGTGGACATTTACTCATTTTGCTAAAATCACATACTATGTATCAAAAACATTTACTTTGATTGAAAAAGTTTCAATTATTTGAAAAAGCCCCGAGTCCCCCGAGTAAAAAAATACCAAATTTGTATAGTTTTACCTACGTCCATGGCTAGCGTAGAGCCCTAATCACCAGCAGCGCAAAATGACATTTTCAACTTCATAAACTAAAATGCGCATTCTAGGGTTTTTGTGGTAAATCTACCCTAAAACAGTGGAATAACTATATAAAACTATATATTTCTGGAAAGTAGACAACCTACTGCATCTAATGAGGGGTGACTTTCCTTGTTACTCCAAGCCTGGTCTGCACAAATGCCTCCAGAAGATGGTGCTAATGAAAAAAAAGGCATTTTCTTACATTTCTGCCCCTTCAAATGTACTAAAATGTGTGAAAACCATGGCATTTCCAACTGTATTCATTAGCTAGTGCTCTTAGGAGAAAAATGACACCCCATTGGTATGAGTTCACCTACCTCAGGGGGCGCTACAAGTACAAAACTACACCTATTGCAACCTCAAATTTTTCTAACATTTTCTCAAACATTACTTGTCTGTACAAAAATGGTTATAACAATTACAGAAGTGAAGAAAGGGTACACAAACCATACCATTTTGAAACGAAGACACCCTGCTGCATTTAATGATGGGTGACTTGCCTTGTTACCCAAAGCCTGGAGTGTACAAATGCCTCCAGAAGGTGGCGCTAATGAAAAAAAAGGCATTTTCTTACATTTCTGCCCCTTCAAATGTACTGAAATTTGTGAAAACCATGGCATTTCCAACTGTATTCATTAGCTAGTGCTCTTAGGAGAAAAATGACACCCCATTGGTATGAGTTTAACTACCTCAGCGGGCGCTAGAAGTGCAAAACGACACCTACTACAACCTCAAATTTTTCTAACATTTTCTCAAACATTACTTGTCTGTACACAAATGGTTATAACAACTACAGAAGTGAAGAAAGGGTACACAAACCATACCATTTTGAAAAGAAGACACCCTGCCGCATCAAATGATGGGTGACTATCCTTGTTACCCCAAGCCTGGAGTGCACAAATGCCTCCAGAAGGTGGCGCTAATGAAAAAAAAGGCATTTTCTTACATTTCTGCCCCTTCAAATGTACTGAAATTTGTGAAAACCATGGCATTTCCAACTGTATTCATTAGCTAGTGCTCTTAGGAGAAAAATGACACCCCATTGGTATGAGTTTAACTACCTCAGGGGGCGCTAGAAGTGCAAAACGACACCTACTACAACCTCAAATTTTTCTAACATTTTCTCAAACATTACTTGTCTGTACACAAATGGTTATAACAACTACAGAAGTGAAGAAAGGGTACACAAACTATACCATTTTGGAAAGAAGACAACCTGCCGCATCTAATGAGGGGTGAATTTCCTTATTACCCCAAGCCTGTTGTGCCCAAATGCTTCCAGAAGGTGGCACTTTAGGAAAAAATTGCATTTTCTTACATTTCTGCTCCTTCATCTGTATGGAAATCTGTGAAAACCATGGAATTTCCAACTATATTCATTAGCTAGTGCTCTTAGGAGAAAAATGACACCCAATTGGGTCGACCTACCTTAGGGGTGCCAGAAGCACATAACTACACATACCTGTTTGCTTCCTTGAAAATGGCTGCTTGTACTAAAATGTTCATAACTGTTAGAGACATGAAGGAAAGGTATAAAAGGTATACCATTTTGGAAAGTAGACATTCTCCCGCATCAAGTGAGGGGTCACTTGCCTTTCTACCCCCTGGGCTGAAGTGCACAAATATTTCCAAAAGGTGGCGCTATGGGAATAAATACATGTTTTTTTTACATTTCCACCACTTCAAAGACACTAAAATCTTTGAAAACCATAACATTTCCTGCTGTATTCAGTACCTGCTACCAACATGAGAAAAATGGTAGCCCATTTGTGTGGGTTAACATACAATATGTGGGTGCTAGTAACACGTACGTAAACCTGACACTTTTGTTTTTTAAATTATCTGCTTGCACTAAAATGGTTATAACCATAATAGATAAGCAGGAAAGGTAGAGAAACAATGCCATTTTGGAAAGAAAACAACCTGCTGCATCTAATGAGGGGTCACTTGCCTTTTTACCCAAAGGCTGGTATGCACAAATGCTTCCAGGAGGTGGCGCTAATGAAAAAAAAGGCATTTTCTTACATTTCTGCCCCTTCAAATGTATGGCGCTCTGTAAAAACCTTGGAATTTTCAACTGCATTCCTTAGCTAGTGCTCTTAGGAATCAAATGACACCCCATTGGTATGAGTTGACCTACCTTAGGGGGTGCTAGAAGTAGAAAACTACGCCTACTACAACCTCTGATGTTTCTAACATTTTCTCAAACCTGAAAATGGCTATAACGCCTTCAGAATTGAAGAAAAGGTAGATAAACCATACCATTTTGGAAAGAAGACATCCTGTCGCATATAATGAGGGGTCACTTGCCTTCTTACCCCAATACTGGTGTGTATAAATGTTTCCAGAAAGAGGCGCTAATGAAAAAAAAAAAGGCATTTTTTTTACATTTCTGCCCCTTCAAATGTATGGAGCTCTGTGAAAACCATGGAATTTTCAACTGCATTTGTTTGCTAGTGCTTTTAGGAGTCAAACGACACCCCGTTGGTATGAGTTGAACTACCTTAGGGGGTGCTAGAAGTAGAAAACTACACCTACTACAACCTCTGATGTTTCAAACATTTTCTCAAACCTGACTTGCCTGTACGAAAATGGCTATAACACCTTCAGAATTGAAGAAAAGGTAGATAAACCATACCATTTTGGAAAGAAGACAACCTGCCGCATCTAATGAGGGGTCAGTTGCCTTTTTACCCCTAAGTTAGTTGGCGCAACTATTTCCAGAATGTGGTGCTACAGGAAAGAAAAACAAACATTTGTTTTACACATCAGTCACGTCAAAGATACTAAAATGGTTCAATGGCATGGGATTTCCTAGGAGGACTTCTTGCCAGCCCAAAAAAATGGTACCCCACTGCTCTGGGTTGACATACCAATTTATGCTACAGGAGCGTAGCTACCAGTGAAACAGAAATGGGAAAGCAAACAGTGTATGTGTGATTTTATGGCTAACAGATGAAAGAAGCTAGGGTGTCAGCCGGTATACGTGTGGACCTGTGACTACAAGTATAACAAAATGTGTGAGAGGGTGAGGGATTAGGCAGTGTGTGTGGGTATGAGCAGAGGAGCAAGGATGGTGGTGATGGTGGGGCAGTGTCTGATAGTGTGTATGGGAGATCTGTGACTGTGACTACCAGTGTGCACTGTATGTCCCCTCATACAAAGCACTGCGTTGGACCCCCTTCCTGTTGCACGTGCATTTTTTGGGGCTTTTTCCCCCAATATTTTTGTGTAGACCTCGTTGGGGGCATCAGAACCCATACAATGAGGTCTAAATAAAAAATAAAGGGGGAAAAAATCCTTTATGTGCCACAAGGGTGTCCAGCACACAAAGGGTTATTTTTTTTTAGCTCTGATCACAAAGTAATGATAAAAGTCCTGTGTGTGCCACAGGAAGGGGGTCTGCATTGAACCCCCTCCCAGTGGCACACACAGGGTTAATTTTTGATTTAATTTTTTTTTTTTTATTATATACCTCATTGAGGGGCATCAGGACCCCCTGATCCCTCCCCAATTATGTCTTAGTAAAAAAAAATATATTTGTCCACAAACAGAGTGACCCTGTGAGTGCCACAGGGGTCTCCAGCACATTGCAAAGCAATGCATTGGATCCTTGTGGCACTCAGAGGGTTAATTTTTTTTTTATCATTACTTTGTAATCAGAGCTTGTTGGGGGGCCATTAGGACCAATCCTGATGACCCCCCAACAATCTCTGATAACAAAGTAATGATAAAAGCCCTGTGTGTGCCGCAGAAAGGGGGCTGCATTGCCCCCCCCCCCCCGTGGCACACACAGGGTTAATTTTTTTTTTTTTTTAAATTTACTTTTTTTTATTATAGACCTCATTGAGGGGTATCAGGACCCCGTAATCAGAACTTGTTGGGGGGCCATCAGGAGCAATCCTGATGGCCCCCCAACAATCTCTGGTAACAAAATAATGATAAAAGCCCTGTGTGTGCCACAGGAGGGGGGGGGG
Source organism: Rhinophrynus dorsalis (assembly GCA_037306005.1). Lineage (NCBI taxonomy): Eukaryota > Metazoa > Chordata > Amphibia > Anura > Rhinophrynidae > Rhinophrynus > Rhinophrynus dorsalis. The sequence continues at coordinate 679,583,570 of CM074718.1, forward strand.
ATGCATTGGACCCCCCCTGTGGCACACACAGAGTTAAATTTTTTTTTTTTTTTTTTGCAATTATAGACCTCATTGAGGGGCATCAGGATCCCCCCTGATCCCCCCAATGAGGTCTTTAAAAAAAAAAATCCCCCCCAAAGAATTGACCCTGTGAGTGCAACAGGGGTCTCCAGCACATTGCTTTTATTTTTTTATTATTTTTTTTAAACGTTTCAGACCTCGTGGGGGACATCAGGACCCCTCCTGGTGTCCCTTCAGTCATTGATCTCCCAGCCTATCGGCTGGAAGATCAATGAGGCGACCGCAGGAGAGCAAGAGCTCTCCTGCCCTTCTCTCCTACCACCGGTAGGAGTGAGCAGGACCGGGGAAACTTCCCTAACGTCATCGGAAGTTCGGGTAGGAGAGAGGGGGAAGGAGAAACTCTGTTTCTCCTTTGTCTTTATTGATCTCCCAGCCCGATTGGCTGGGAGATCAATAACTGGGGAGGCACGAGGAGTGATCCTCATGCCTCCCCACGAGAGCCAGGGTTTTTTTTTTTTTATTAATGCGGCCACTGCATGCCGGTTATACCGGCTCATGCAGTGACCGCATTTCACTCTTTCGCCATACGAGCGTGGCACAGCAGGTACAGCTGTGTCCACTCGTACGGTGTAAGTAGCTGGCACTCTAGGGGTTAATATAAAGATTCCACAGAGTTGCATCAATATGACCCACTGTGATGTCACAATGCCATATTAGCCTCAGAGTTCTAGAATGTTATGTGACTTCCACTTACTGTCTCCACCTCTGGTTTGAGACCAAGGATCCTGCAGGTTTATTAACTGCCAAATATCACTGTAATATCATTTAAAGTGGAAGTAACACCTTATTACAACTTATGTACATTTGATAGAGCTTTAAGAATCCCATATATGTTATGTAAGACATTTGTAGCTTAAATAATAGTTTATATTAGCTTTATTTATTGGTCAGTTTATACAAGTTAGACAGTATTGGCTATTATAGCAATGTGCCAGATACTACATTTTACACTGCTCTCCCTCCCACCTGTCATTCTTTTATACAGGACATTTCATATAAAAGCATGCAGCATTCTGGAGCAAACCAACGCCTGCTGATTTAAATGGGGCTTTTAATTCTTTGAATAACAGAGAGGTTTATGCATTGGAGACCTCCCTAGCAATCATTCTCCATACACTAACTCTACATTACGATCTTTCCTGTTATTTGTCCTCCACTAATGTCACTGATATTTAAAACCTGACAATGTAACTGCCACTTTGTTAACTGCCACTGTTAACCCCTTAAAGGGATAGTAATATTTCATTTTAACTTTATTTTATTTTGTAGGCATTAAAAAAACATGAAGAATGATATAAGTCTTATCTCTCAAACCTTTGTGGTTTAAGAGATATTCACAAACAAAGTATCCCCCCCCTGTTCAACCAGATCAGAAGGGAGGTGTCCAGGTAGACTGCAGAGAGGGACAATCTTCAATTAAGATAAGGGAAAAAGCTGAAAAACTTGTCAAGGGGGGCAGGGCTTTCATTGTTCTCATAGGAAGAAGATTGTCCCCTGCTGTTATCTGTCTGGTCTATGGACTGGATTCCACATCTGAGAAGAGATGGCTTACACTAGGTAAAAGGGGCGGGAGGGGAAAATTTGTTTGTGAATATCTCATAAACCATAAAGGTTTGAGAGATAAGACTTATATCATTCTTCATGTTTTTTTAATGCCTACAAAATAAAATAAAGTTAAAACGAAGTATTACTATCCCTTTAAGATATGGGAGTATTATAACTGAGCATCCTAATTGAGCATCCTAACTGTCTCTAATTGCATCATATAAACCTGATACAACACCGAGGCTTCATAGCAATTTTGCATCAATGGAGAGCCTAAACCCCCTTGCTTTATCCTATTAGAAAGTCTTTGAGAACAAATCCTTGGCCTCTTACCTCTCCAAATTAAATTTCTAAAGCTTTCTTTAATTAGCTCTAACCAACATTTTGGCATCCTTAAACATACTGTATCATCCTGAACATATAAGACCACTTAGGCAAAATATATGCCTTTATTATGTTAATCCTACCCCACCATGAGAAAGTATTCTTTCCCCAATCCTTTAACAATTTATTCACCTCCATAATCTCCTCAACATCAGCAGTAATCATAACTCCCAAATAAATCAACTCCTTCTTACTACATTGTATCTGAAAAACATTCTGCAACTGAATCACTCTCTCATCTCTCATATTGCTACATAAACCAACTGACTTGGTAACGTTCAATTTGTAGTTAGAGATCATACTGTATTTCTCAACCTCCTTCATAAAGTGTTAAATAGATCTCAAAGGTTCCGTAAGTGAAAGCAATATATCATTCGCACATAAGCAAAGTTTTAATTCACGCTCACCTACTTGTAAACCTCTAATATCCTTATTATTTCTGATATTAATTGCAAATGGTTTAATCGTTAAAATATATAGTATAGGAGAGAGTGGGCACCCCTGTCTCGTACCACTTTTCAAGCTGAACCACCTTGAACAGAGGTTATTACCTACTACTCTTGCAGTTGGTCCTGAATAAAGCACTTTAATGGCATTAAACATTCAACCATTTATTCCATAGCTCTGTAATACTGAAAACATGTATTCCCATCCGACACTGTCGAAGGCCTTCTCTGCGGCCAACGACAGGGTCAGGAAGGGAACACCCCACTTATTTACAAAATCCAGTATATCAATAACTCTTTTTGTATTATTACATGCATTTCTGCCTGGTACAAAACCTATTTGGTCTGCATGTACCAGGCTTGGTAACACCTTCTTTAGCCTGTCCCCTAGAATTGAGGAAAATAGCTTAACATCTACATTTATGAGAGATATAGGCTGGTAATTTGCAATCTCTGTTGGATTTTTACCCTGTTTTAATATTGGGAGCACATTCACCTGAAGCATCTCTGCTGGAAAATTCCCTGATGCTGCAATCTCATTAAAGGCTTTCACCATGTGACCTACAATTTCAACTTGATATAGTTTATAGAATAAATTACCATAACCATAAGGACCTGGAGTTTTATATTGGTCCAATTTATTTATAGTATATACTAGCAATGTGGGACGGCGTTGCCCGTCAGGATATATAGGGAATTAATGCACACACGGATGCAAGCAAACACAGACACACACACGCAAATGCACACACATGCACTGAGATGCTTAAAGAGTGAAAGTCATACACACATACATGCAGACACATAGAGTGTGATACAGACATGCAACACACACAGTGAGAAACACACAGGCACACACAGAGACACACACACACACAGAAGTGAGTCATAAGGGGGTGACTTATGTGTCATTGTAATGAGTTTGCGTCTGTACTTATGCCTCAACTGTAGCATTCATTCATATAGTTGAAATGCATGTGGTAATTGCACATACTATGCTGGAAGGTGGATCGTGCTGGCTTCCGGGGTGTGAGTGAGACTATGGTGGAAGGTGGATCGTGCTGGCTCCCGGGGTGTGATAACGTGTGAGTGATTGCGTTTGAGTGCGAGATTGAGTGATTGCGTGTGAGTGATTGCGTGAGTGTGTTAGTAAGTGTGTGTGATTGAGTGAGAGTGTGTGAGTGAGAGGGTGTATGAGAGTGAGAGGGTTATGAGAGTGAGAGGGTGTGAGTGAGAGAGGGTGAGAGTGTGATTGAGTGTGAGAGTGTGATTGAGTGTGTGAGTGTGTGATTGTGAGACTGTGAGAGTGTGATTGAGTGTGAGTGCGACTGTGAGACTGTGAGTGTGTGATTGAGTGTGAGACTGTGAGACTGTTCTTTGGTTAAGTGGGAAAAAATATTTGGTTTAGGCCCTTGAAAAGCAATGCATTGCATACCCCTCTGATTCTCAAGGGTTAAATAAGAAGAGATTAACAATCTGAATACGTTTGCCAGAATTGTTACGTATATTATAGCTTCATCTGGAATAGGAATCTCCTTTAATAAACCTTTATCAATATCTTCTTTTTCATTTCACAATTCTTTGTTTATCTTAGATTCCTTATCTTTAACATTTGGTTGTATAACTTGTAATATAATTATTTCAATGGCATATTATACATTTTCTTAATGATTTACACCTATTTCCTTACTCACAAATAATCATAATGGGGTTTATGTTTTATATTTCTATTTTGAATGTTGTTATGTTCGTGCATGCATTCATTAATTCTGTATTTAGCTGTTTTGTTAATCTGAATTTTATAGTGAGGTTTTATGCCTCTTAGTTTGCTAATCTTTATTGAATTCAATAATTAACTTTCAAATGATATCGGGCAACAGACATGGATTCTAATATGTACTCTTAGCTGTGCTTATATTAATGGGAAAAATAACACCAAAATGTGAAAATAGGGTGATGTTTTAAAATCAAATAGTTCCTGTAAACATTTCTTTAAAGGGATAGTAATACTTCGTTTTAACTTTATTTTATTTTGTAGGCATTAAAAAAACATGAAGAACGATATAAGTCTTATCTCTCAAACCTTTATGGTTTAAGAGATATTCACAAGCAAAGTTTCCCCTCCCGTCCCTTTTACCTAGTGTAAGCCATCTCTTATCAGATGTGAATCTGGTTGTAAGACCAGACAGATAACAGCAGAGGACAATCTTCTTTATATGAAAACATTGAAAGCCCTGCCCCCCTTGAAAAGCTTTTCAGGTTTTTCCCTTATCTTAATTGAAGATTGTCCCTCTCTGCAGTCTACCTGGGCACCTCCCTTCTGATCTGGCTGAGCAGTGTTACATCAGTAAAAGGGGAGGGAGGGAGATACTTTGTCATTGAATTACTCTTGAACTACAACTCTGACAGAACTGAAATAACACTCTCCAAAGTCCAAATACTATGATGATTAATTAGAGCTGTTTTTATTATGAAACATTACTATCCCTTTAAAGATCTTTGATTGTAAAGCTTAATCTTAACCCCTTAGTGACCGGCCGCGAGCGCACGCGGCCGGCACTTAACGAAGGGTTGTTTTTTTTCTGCATTGTAGCAAATGACTTCCGTGACTTACCAGGTAAGTCCTTTGTCACTAAGTGACATTTTTTCGTGACGTACCTGGTAAGTCACTTGTCGGGAAGGGGTTAAACTTACTTTTTAATGCATGTATAGGGGGCTGTAACATAGGAACACAGTTGGTGAGGTTGAAAAAAAAAATTCTCCTATTAAATTAAAAGTTTGCCGTATATCCCCTGTTGATCCAGAGAAAGGCAAAAAAGACAAACATCCAAATCAAAACAGCATCAATACAACACATAGGGCACAATGTTCAAAAGGTTGTCATAAATAATAAAAGTATTGTCGAATCATGAGTTGGTGGTAAAAGGACTATTTTCAGATTTGAATCCCTCATTTTTCAAAATGTTTCATAAAAATGACAATAAGATGAGCTCGATAAATTTTGCATTTAAAAATGTCTTTAAAGGGATAGTAATACTTCGTTTTAACTTTATTTTGTTTTGTAGGCATTAAAAAAACATGAAGAACGATATAAGTCTTATCTCTCAAACCTTTATGGTTTGAGAGATATTCACAAGCAAAGTTTCCCCTCCTGCCCCTTTTTCCTAGTGTAAGCCATCTCTTCTCAGATGTGGAATGCAGTCCACAGACCAGACAGATAACAGCAGGGGACAATCTTCTTCCTATGAGAACAATGAAATCCCTGCCCCCCTTGACAAGCTTTTCAGGTTTTTCCCTTAATTGAAGATTGTCCCTCTCTGCAGTCTACCTGGGCACCTCCCTTCTGATCTGGCTGAGCAGTGTTATATCAGTAAAAGGGGCGGGAGGGGAATACTTTATCATTCAATTACTCTTGAACTACAACTCTGACAGAATTAAAATAACACTCTCCGTACTCCAAATACTATGATGATTAATTAGAGCTGCTTTTATTATGAAACATTACTATCCCTTTAAACAACATATTTTCAAAGAAATACAGACATTTTATCATTTAACACCATATTACTGCTTCTCACACCTATCTGCTAATAGTGCATTAATATGTCTCTCCCTCTTCTCCAAGTTTACAAAATTTTTTTTGGAAAAAAAAAAATATATGTATGAAGTAGGAATACAAGAAGAAGGGGTATGCAATCAGCGCTTCAGGGGTGCATGACTGCCTTTTTAAGAGAATATCTAAGCATGCGATATGAGACAATAGAACAATGTACAACAATGCATAAAAGCATATATCTTAAAATAGTCCTTTATATAATAAAACAAGACTTCCTAGTCCTGAAAGTGGTCTTTTCTGTACAGGTATCCGTCACTTTGTTCCCAGGTGTTCATATAATAATAATAATAATAATAAGGAAACATATTCAGTATATATTATGTTGCACCAAACACTCACTTACATTCAGGTTTGGAGCAATCAGCTTCCCTTCTGAGATTCGTTAGTGGTATATGTCAGTGATCCCATTTCCACATAGATCAATGAAGAGAAGGATCGAAGGATCTGTCAACCAATGTATCAGGTGACAATTAAACACCACTAGATTTGCTGATTAGCGAGTCCAGACGGTATTTAAACCATGTATTTTACCCACTTTTGATCTATACCCCTGAGGAAGTACTCAACGCATGAAATGCGTTGGGTGAATACCGTACTCACTACTTAGTTCATTCCTGCTATCTAATTTATCCTTTGTACCTCCCTGTGCTAGGGCCTTACCTCGGGTAGGTTACTTTGTACCGCATCAGAAGCTGGATGTTCTGTGTGGCTAGAAGGATATTTTGGGCTGTAGGGTGACCAATAAATGGGACATCGTACTGTTTAATTTTGTATATTCTTTTTTATTGTCCAATAAATATTTTTGTTGTATGAGCAAGTTTGCCCGAGTTTAAGTACCTATATTGAGCCACCCATAATGAACAATACCCTGGAGACTCCTTATTCCATTTAACCCCTTAAGAACCCATGACGGTCCTGGACCATCATGGAATTCTGGGCTCCCCGTGCGGCTGCACACCGTTCGGGGAGTCCGGAATCGGAATCAGAAAAAAGAAAAGGTCCCTGGTCCTTAAGTGACCGCACCGTGCATGAGCGGCCGGTCCTTAAGGGGTTAAGGAGGACAACAGGGAATTGAATGCCCACCAGATGAACGTGGGAAACTGCGAACACCGAATTAATTACAATCCAATTTCGAGGGGATCCAATAAAGAAAGACACGGATCGTCATCCATCAAAGGAATCAACAGAGCAAGAATCTCTACCTCAGTGTGAGTAGATTTTATCACCTTTTTATTTGGAACATACTGCATACTTTAATTGATCCTTCTCTTCTTTGATCTACGTGGAAATGGGATCACTGACATTTACCACTAACAAATCTCAGAAGTGAAGCTGATTGTTCCAAACCAGCATGTAAGTGAGCTAATTTTTGTTTGGTGCAACATAATATATACTGAATACGTGTTTCCTTATTATTATTGTTATTATATGAAACAACTGGAAACACAATGACGAACACCTGTATAGAGAAGGCCACTTTCAGGACAAGGAAGTCTTGTTTTATTATATAAAGGACTATTTTATGATATATCATTATATACATTGTTGTACATTGTTTTATTGTCTGATCTCGCATGCCTAGATATTCTCTTGAAAAAGGCAGTCATACACCCTTGAAGCACTTTAGTATACCCCTTCTTCTTGTGTTCCTATTTTGTTTGTGATAGCAGACTAGCGATCAGCTGCACATAGGGGTCATTGTATGTAGTGCGCATTTCATAGAATGCTGAAGCCTTTTCCCTTTTGTGTATGAAGTAGGAATGTAAGTATGAAATACAAGGAATACAACATAGATTGCAAAGAAATGATGTTTGCAAAAATAGAAAATTAAACATGAATTACAAAGTAGAGCAAGAATATTCCAAAAAGTTAAGAAGGAGAGAACTGGGCTCTTCAGAAACAAGATGGGTAAGTTGATTAGTGAAAATAATAAAACAGTTGATGTTCTTTTCATAGCTATATACCAAGGAACTAGAGGTGGGTGAAAAGCCAGAAACATTTCACACATGACTTTTTGCAAAGAACAACAATTTTTCATTTTTTTTCCCCCGAAAGTTTTCTCCTCTTTCACCAGTGCCAATACATTTTTCACCTATGTTTCCAGTGAGTGGAACATTTTCTACCACAATATTCTCACTCAAAGTTATGAATCCTACAACAGCATATGCCTCGAAAAGGTTGTTAGCAGGCTGAGTACCTTTGATCTTTGCCCACAATTCTAACTTCCTTCTTATGTAATTAGCACAGCCATCCTTGAAAACTAACTTTGCTTGGGATATTCCAGCAGGGTGCAAAACATGATATCAGTTCTTTAAAGCCTCTGTTTTTAACAAAAGAAAAGGGCAGCATTTCAGCCTCCAAAATGTTGGCAAATTTACTGTTCCACAGGCGTACTTTTGCATTTTGTTTGTGCAGGTTTGGCTTCTTTTTAAGAACTTAGTAAATGTGGAGTGGAGTACATAATAGAAGAACTTATTGCTTTAACACCACTACATCTGAAGGTGGTGAGGGTGGTGGTGGTATGTGTAGGCACTCTATGACTCTTATCATCTCCTACATCAAACCCAGAGTCATAATACTCCTCTGCAATGGGTGTCATTGGTGTTATTTGGAACAAACTAACTGTTGGCAGTGGCACACTCTCTGACACATAAATAACATCACTACTTCTCTCATCTGCCCCAGAGCTCTGGAAACTTTTTGGAGTGCTTCTGCTGCTGCTAGTTGTGTCCCCTCTGACCTGTTGACCGTATGTCTCCCAGTAAGACCTGTGTTTTTGCTTTAGGTGGGATCTTACTGAGGAGGTGCCTAGGTGGGAGCTATCTTTCCCCTGCTCCCATGCTTTTTGCACAGACAACAGATAACAACATGCTTAGCTTTAGGATCCTGAGTGAAGTATCTCCGTACTGAGTACTTCATGGACTTAGGGGTTACTGAGGGGCTGCTACTGTGGCTAGATGCTGATGCTGTCAAGGTCCCAGCAAAACTAGTTCTAGCACCATCAGTGCCAGTAGAAATAAAGAACCACATAAGAAGAACACTGAAGATGACAACAAGTCGCATTCAGGTTCTGATGATGCTGGCAGTAGCCTAATAGAGGAAGGTGTAGCAGCTGAACCGCCTGCTGCATCAGATAGTGAGACAAACAGGCACCAAAACACCCATAGTAGGGAACTTTGTTACAGTAAAAGTAAAACAAAATTGTTTGAGACCTCCAAAAGCTTAGAGGAATATAAGGGTAGTAGTAGGTAAGAGCTGTCAGGTGATGCTGATGCTGCTGAGGATGACCTAATGATGACTGATGATGATACAGATCTAGAATATATCCCTCCAGCGTCCTTCTCTTGTTCAGATACAGATGAAGTTGAGAGTGAGGAAGATGACAGGGCTATAAGGTTAGCAGAAAGTCAAAGGTTGCATCTTCTACCACTTTTAAGGAGCACTGTGCCTGTCTATAAACTGTTTGAGAAAGCCATTGGAAAGTCTGACCCTGGACAAGTACAGATGTCAAAAAGCACACAGTCACCCTATCAGTCATCCTCAGCATCATTGCCTCTTCAAAGTACAAGCCCCACTCAGCCACACACACCTGTTTTGAGCACCCAGCAACAGCAGCACAGGTTAACATCTACAGTGTTAGATATGAAGAGTACCTCTGGTGGTGCTGCTGCTGTAAGTGATGCACCACTGACACCTAGCAGTAGTGGCAGTAGAATTACATCAACATCTAGCTCCAGTAGTTGTAGTAGTAGCAGAAAACACACACGACAGACAAAGCCAGGACAAATATATTAAAAGCAGCACAGATGTGGAGGTGGAGGACAGATGGGACCACTGCTATGACCGATAAGTAATGTGTGTCAATAATCTGAGGAGGATAAAGTATGACAATGGTAAAAATACATTCACAAATCACACCATGCCAGTCCCCCCCACCACCACTACAATACATATCTGCCACATTGTAGGTTGTTCTTTATTTTTTTTTATTACTTGATATCATCATGAATATGTGCCAGTGTCACTTAAGCAAGAAAGTGTTGTGGGTAAAGGACAAATGCATTCTGCATGCTAACACATTTTTCAAGCCATATTTTGTTGTAGGATTCACAACTTTGACTTTCAGCCACTTATTTCTAAACTTCAGCCCTCAGAAGAAGTAATATTACAGTGGGAAATGTAGTACCTATAGGAAATATAGGAGAAAATTGTGTTAAAATAGGAGGAAAATGTGATAACATAGGCAGAAAATTTGTTAAAATAGGCGAAAAGGAGGAAATTTTTGCATAGGCGGAAAGGTGACATATTTTGCTGGAAAAATCGGCACATTTCGCGGGAAATTTTTCACACTTTTCTCTCACCCCTATTAATGATCTCCCAGAGGGCATAGGGAGATATGTATCAGTGTGCAGTTTTGGGCACCAGTTCTGAAAAAGGATATACTAGAACTAGAGAGGGTACAGCGAAGAGCAACAAAATTAATTAAGGGAATGGAGGTCCTGACGTATGAGTAACGACTAGACAAACTTGGTTTATTTACTCTAGAGAAAAGACGACTAAGAGGAGACCTTATCAACTTGTACAAGTATATGAGAGGTCAATACAAGGATCTCTGTGGTGAGCTATTTATTCCAAGGCCTGATCAGGTGACCAGGGGACACCCCTTGAGATTAGAGGAAAAGTTTAGACTTCAGCAGAAGAAGGAGGTTTTTTACAGTAAGGTCTGTTAAATTGTGGAATTCTTTGCCCAAGGAGGTGGTTATGGCAGATACAATGGATACATTCAAGAGAAGATTAGATACATTTCTTTCAAAAGGGAACATACAGGGTTATACTGTTTATTAGTAGGCAGATCAGGAAAGTCTGATAAAGACTAACTTATTTGGTAGCAGGATCGCTATACAGTTCTCATGTCACTAGGGTACGAGGCAGAGGTTGAACTTGATGGATTTGTGTCTTTATTCAACCTAATTTACTATGTTACTATGTAAGTAGGGTAATAAAGTCTGAACTGGATGTGTCTTCATTACAAGAGGATTTGGACAAATTGGGTAACTGGGCAGGCAAATGGCAAATGAGATTCAATATAGACAAGTGTAATGTTATGCATTTTGGTTATAATAACAAAAATGCAACATATAGTTTAAATGGTGTTTCTCCGGGGAAATCTACTAATGAAAAGGATTTGGGAGTAATGGAAGA